>JAOEHY010041711.1:0-10400 GCA_025447955.1 Psilopsiagon aurifrons
CCCCCCTTTAAATGTTGTCTTTATTTTGTTGATGCTTGTAAGCCTTGTTCTTTGAATGATGGTATTTTGTGCTTCAGTTGTTGACTGTGATTTTGCCTTGTCTTACTGGAAAAATTGGCCTAGTGAAAGCTAGCTGACTATCTTAAATAGCTGTATGTATCATAAAAGGGATGCTTTGAATGGGAAAGGGTTTACCACTTTAAAAAGTCTGAAAAATGCTGGGTTTAATACTCTGCATCTTAATCTTCTAGTCCATTTCTGAAGGAAATGACCCCATTAGAAGCTGTATGAATACTCATGATATTAAGGTTATTAAGAAGTCTCTTAATTCCCATGGCAGGGGGTTTGGAACTAAGTGATCTTAAGGTCCTTTCCAACCCTAACTGTTCAATGATTCTATGTAAAATTACTGTTTTTTGTAAGAAATTCACTTGTGTATTTACTATTATCCTACTTTATTTCCTAAAAGTGTGCTTTGATGAAACCGTTCAGGCATAAATTTGGCTCCACTTCATCCTTAGGTACGAACAAAATAAAGCCTTAAGGTATGCTTAATAATAAAAAATCCCCAGTGTAGTTTTAAAATACAACATTGCAGATGATAATTTATAATAAGTGTTAACATGCTGGACAGGAAAATATACTGAAACCATATTGTGTGTATCTGTTGTTTAACACTTATCTGAGATTTTTTTTTTTTTTTTTGGTAATTTCAGTTTTGAATGCAGCATTTATCATCTTAAATTTCAACCAGGCTTTTATGTATGCTTGAGGGTGAATATTATCCGTCTCTTTATAGATTAGAAACACAAAATGTTATCACACTGCCACCTGGACTGATTTATCCTTATATCGTCACAGATTTATGATGATTATATTCAAACACAATGTTTTCTTTTTCAAACATTTCAACACAGTAGACTAGTAAATCAAAACTTCCTTTTGAAAGACTGATTGGTGCAAATGTATCTAATCACATCCAAAGTGTATTCAGAACTCTATTCAAAAGCGTTGATACTGTGCTTTTGGATTACAGAAGGACCACACATACTGTAAGTGGTTCTTTAATGGTTGCATAAAACTCAGTCCTGTTTTCCCTGAATCCTGATTATTTCCAGAGGTAGTAGGCAAAAATTTCTAACTTCCCCTTCCTCTTTCTCATCCATTAAACAGTTTTGTGAGGTGGCCTGACTGTTCATTTCTGCATCGCTGTGTGGTTATTTAAAAGCCTATGCTTCTGTCAATGTGATAAGAAGGTAGTTGAGCTGCTTTTCCTATCTATATTTCTTGGATTTAAAATGGAGTATCTATAAGGCATGCTTAAGTGTAGACTTCTCTTCCTCCCCCTCCTGCCTATGAAAGCCCCTGATCCCCATAAAACTTCTGAAGGTGATATGTTAATATTTTTTTTTTTTTCAAAGTGACACTGACAGTCCAGCTCAGCAGCTGTGAAATGTATTTTTACATTTTGAGAAATTGGTTTATATGGTTAAAAGATAGGATGAAATTTTAATTGTATAGCAACCTTTGGAGGGATAGCCAACACAGTGTACATAGAATCACTGCATAATGGTTTGGGTTGGAAGGCCATCAATTTCCACTAGACTGGGTTGCTCAAAGCCCTGTCCGCCATGACCTTGAACACTGCCAGGGATGGGGCAGCCACAGCTTCTCTGGGCAACCTGTGCCAGGGCCTCAGCACCCTCACAGGGAAGAATTTCTTCCTCAGATCTAATCTAAATCTCCTCTCAGTTTAAAGCTATTCCCCCTTGTCCTGTCCCTACAGGCCCTTGTCAAAAATCTATCTGCACATTTCTTGTGAGCCTCTTTAGGCACTGAAAGCTTCTCTAAGGTCTCCCCTTGAGCCTTCTCTTCTCTAGGCTGAACAATCGCAGCTCTCTCAGTCTGTCTCCATAGGGGAGGTGCTCCAGCCCTCTGAGCATCTTCGTGACCTACTCTGGACTCACTACAACAGTTCCATATCCTCCTGTTGGGGACCCGAGACCTGGTTGCCTTACTGCTTATCTGTGTATTCAGTCAAAGTGGACTGGTGTTACAATGTGGCTGAGGAGGCCATTTGAGGTGAAATTGTCATCACCTTCTTGTTTAAAAGGAAAATAATATTTATTTTGACTCTATGAACCTTTTAGTATCTGATGTTACTGTATATTATAAGACTAATCACAAGAACAGCCCTGTCTTAAATAGCAGATTCATTTTGAATTTACCAAAATGCCACTATGTTTTTTTTTTTTTTTTTTTAGTTGCTTAATTCTTGTAGCAATGCAAATGCTTTAGAAGCTTGTAAAACTGAAAGCACTGTAGCCAGATGTACTTACTAATCTCTGGAAAAGCCTGGAATGTGGGTTGAGCAGGACAAGTAGCACAATATGGGGATATGTGTGGCATCATCAGTAGTTTCAAGTAAGTATCATGCAAATGTAAATATGGTGGGTTTTCTCTGTTTTGTTTTATTTTTTTTTTTTTCTTTCCCCAGAAGTAGCAAGAAAATAGCTTTGTTGAAATGTAAACAGAATGTTTAATCAGGAGGAATGTATGCCTTGTTATAACAAACCCGTATTTTGTCTCTTGTGTTTCGGTATTTTGTCTATAGCAGAGGTCAGAACTGGTTAGTTAAGAAGAAAGTATAAGAATTGTGGATTAGGACAGCTGTGGAATAGCCTGCTCATATGGGAGAAAAAGATCCACACAATCATCAGTTAGTGATTTAAGTTTGTGAAATACAAGTCTATTTCATAAGTTAAATATAACAGGAATTTAGGAATTTTTTAATTAGACTTTAACCTGAGCTATTGTGTTGTATTTTGGCCACCACCGCAAGTTTTAGAGAAAGATTAAAGAAACTTTACAGTGGATACAGGGATAATCATCTTTCCAAGAAGATCTCGTTATAATCCTTAATACAGTTTTAAACCTCAGATCATGAGGTTTGTATTTCTTTCAAAACATGTTTGAATACTAGCTCCCAAGGATCCAAGACATGTTTGAGTACTAGAGGATAATTGTTGTCCGTGTGAGCATTCAGTTCTAAAACCATTGAACAAATTATTCAATGAACTTGTTTGTCTTGTCAAGTCCTGCTTTTCTCTTGTCTGGAAGGTCTATCTTTAGTCTTTACTGCTTTGATTTGGCAAGGGAACTGGTTCACAGCTGATTTAAGGCTCTTTTTTCTTGTTTACACAGCACTTAACTTTTACAAAGTTTCTACATTGCTGTTACCCCTTTTCTTACTGGCCCATTTCAGTTAAATTTGACAAAATTAAGAGGGATGAGGGGTTGATAGGTGGTTTTTGCAATTGCATAAGCCTTGTTCCTTAACAAGCAGTTACAAGGACTCCTGCAGAGAGATGCTGAGAAACTGGTGAGTTGCATCTTCCCTTCTTACATAGCAACTGTACTTAATATTGGCAGATGTTATACTTGTAAGTCAGGTTACTAGAAATTCTAGTCTCCCATTTAGCCTTTTCTAAGGCTGCCCTTTGCATATCTTTCTGTCTTACAAACTTGCCTTCAGCATCATCGACTGGAAATTAGTTATATGATGTAAGTACATTCTGTGGGAAGATTATTTCTTTCAATTAGTGGATGATATGAGAGTTTGGCTATATTCTAGAAGCAAAAAAGCATTTCCATTCTTCGGAACTCAGTGGAAAGAGTAGAGAGGCTTTCATGTAGGCTTTCTGCTTTCCATCAGGGCCATGGCATACAGGTGATATTTGATGAGATGGCATCTCATGGTTTTGATGGTATCATCAGAAAATTCTGCACTGGCAGAGGGGATAATTCTGTAACTTTTCTCCTGGTGACCTACATCACTTTTGTCAATTGAATGATTCAGTATTTTAACTGCCACATACTTGATTTGTATTGATATAGACAAGTGAGGGCTTTGCTTTAAAGTCCTACACTGTTTCCACTGTTTAAAAATATCCATAAGTAATAGATTTTGTTGTGGATTCTAACAGAAATGTCTTCTGTGTAAGAACAGGACTGAGCATAATCATTCCATTGGATGAAGAGAAAGATTTAATGTGTTTTCCCTTGGAACTCAGAATATTTTAGCCCCCTAGAGTTGGGAAGATTTTTAATCTTGGTCCCCTTCAGAACAACATGTTTCTCCCGTAGTGTAAGTATTGATACTCGGACTGATGGAGAGCAGGGCCACGAACTGTTCTGTTACTTCCACTACCTGTCTGTTACTTTGATGTAACCATCAGAATCTTTGCCATAAATGTGTGCTGCTGTACTTACTTGTTGTGTAGTGCATGTCTCTGCAGCAGGTCTTTAAAGTACTTCGCATTGTTCTGTCTGAATGGTGTAAAATAGTGTTGTTATTGTTATCAAAGCTTCTAGGCTGTGTAGCTGTGCCTATATCTCAGATATTTTTTGCTTTTTACTTATTTTTAAATGTGTTGATTTAATTATGTTTTTATTTTTTCTTACTTTATTAAATTTTAGTTAAAATTGACTGTATCCTTCTGTTACATTTCCATATAATGTTTGTAACACTAAAATTTCTCAGATAAATATAGGTAAGAATTTTTAATTTTGTTAGCGCAAACTTTGTCATCTTTCTTTTTCCTTCAGTAATTAAAAAAAAGAAAACCAATCCATCCATCAGTCCTAAGGTTATATGTCATTCATCACTTTTCATCTTTGAAACAGATCTTGCATTCACTTCTGTAGTCTTTGCTTGTGGAAACAATTCAGTGAGGTTTGGCCAGGGTATGATAATGGCCTGCAGGTATTACAACAGTGAGAGCAGCCCATTAAAAAGACTCTCACCCCAACAGAGAAACTATTACCTGACTTCCAGCACTTCAAACTGGTTTTTGGAACTTCTGATCAAACACTAGAAACTTTGAAATCTTGGGAGAATCTAGTATTAGTATTAGTGACAATATTAGTCACAATATTAGTGACTGCAGCTGCAATTGAACGTCGCTGAGCTAAAAGAAATAACTTACCTTTCCACTTAAATCTATGCTTTCTTTTTGGCTGTGGATGTATGTTCCCTGTTTCCCGAGCTCATGATTTAGATGTCATCTTCAATTTTTCCAAGACTTACCTCAGAGCAGTTATGGCATATCTTGCTGTTAAACAATTTGCAAGATAACAGTATTTTCTTCAAACTTTTAAGTCAAAGTTTAATGCCATGTGATTTATTTTAATTAGCTCTGAAAGAAGATTTTTCTTTCCTTTGGCATATTAAACTCCTTTGAAAATGTGTCCGCACAGTTGCTTTGTATTCTGTAATTGGAGCATGAAAGTAATCTCTGATAGTAGAGTTTAAAGGCCATTTGAATGAGTATAGCATGTGAAATAAAATGTATAATCTAAATTAAGTTTTGTGAGTGGAGAATACTTAAAATCCTTTTATTGCAGGCATAGTATTTTTCTCACAGTATTTTGACTTCCATTTGTGTTGAGTTGTGTACATAGTCGTCTCAGTAGCAAGTGTAAGGGTGAATATATTCTCACCGCCAGACTTGTATTTATGTTATTTTTAGAAAGTTTATTTCTTCTGGGAAAAAGCAAATAGTTGATGTTAAACATTTTGTCATTTCAGGTTGAACTAAAATAATAATGCAAGCAAATCGTAGCTCTAAGCTTTGGAGAATATTGTTAAAAAGCATGAAATTCATACTGGGACAGCTTATAATAAACTTAATCAGCAGGGTTGCATTCTGTTTAATGGAAAGGCTCTAGTGAGTG
Organism: Psilopsiagon aurifrons; assembly: GCA_025447955.1. Classification (NCBI taxonomy): domain Eukaryota; kingdom Metazoa; phylum Chordata; class Aves; order Psittaciformes; family Psittacidae; genus Psilopsiagon; species Psilopsiagon aurifrons. The sequence goes on from JAOEHY010041711.1 coordinate 5,737, forward strand.
CTTCTCATCCAAAGCTGAGACCAATCACTGGAGTCTGTGCAGCTTAAAAGGACTGATTTTCTTTTTATTTTATTTTATTTTATTTTATTTTATTTTATTTTATTTTATTTCTCTAAAGAAGGAGGTTCATGCGGACTGAATTCCCTTTTACAAAATGGGCACGATTCCCAGAGAAAATATGATACTTCTTCACTAATCAGGATGGAGCCTTATCCTGCAATGGGACCTACATTTTGGTCTTTTCGCCACATCATTGCTGTTTTCTACATGGACAAAAATAGGTATAGAGTAAACCAACCCAAAAAGTCAATTATAGGGTTTTATAATGATGTACTGTGAAAAATTTGGTCATGTTTTTCATTATACAGAATGTTCTTTCCGAAGACATAAACAGAAAAAAGCACATATGTTTGATTTTAAAAATAACTTTGCTTAGCTGTTTAAAAATGCTGGAGACATTTTGGATAGTTCTAAATGATCAGCATCATAATTATATGACAAAACTTCTGTGTAAAGAGCTATCTGGTTTATAATTATTTAACTTTCGGGATTTTGGGGTCCAAGAGTTATGCTTTGAAAAATTTCTCGTACATATCTGAGAAGTCCGAGTTATTCATCTTCCTCTCCTCTCTAATCAGGAAGTAACTGTTAAATCTGTGATGTCAGTTTAGGGGGAATGATTTAATTTAAAAAGTATTAACATGTGAAAGGAATATTGGAATGAATGAAAACAGTTTGGTCCACTGACATTTAAACCAGTCATTATCCTAGGGTAGTGTAGTGTAGAAAGATGCTGAACTAATAACTACAATTACAGTATCAAAACAATAAAAATTAATATGTAATAATAGAATTATAAACGAAAGCCACATTTTTCAGTTGTGGGTGCCTGAAGTTTGATAGATAAATCCATATTTGGACATCTACAGAAATGCGGTAAGGCTTTAGTAACGTGTGGATGCCTGGCACTTCATGTTGTTTTCATGGCAATTTGCAAGCGCTCAGCACTTTTGCAAATGAGTCCAAATCTGTTTAAGTTTCTAAATATGAACACTAGTATTTGAAAAATGAGAGAGCTTTAAAGATGCTAAGAGTTACATAAATAAGAAGAATTACTTCTTGAAGAATAATTGCTGGTGGGTTTTCTAGATAGCTTAATTTAATTTGGATATAATTTTTCCTAGATTTAGTTTGGGCCTGATCCTAATAAATGTAGTGGGAACTTTTGAAACCTTTATTTGTATCTTTATCGCTAACAACATATTTTCTAACTAAAATTTGCTTATTGTTTTACTTGATACTGAAGCAAAATTAAACAGTTGCTTATTCAGGTTTATATGAAAACACCCTTAAATCTTATGCTTTAAAGAAAAAATGATTCATAAAAAATTCTTGAGATTATTAGATATGCCAAAATTATCAAAAGTGTAATGTAATGATAAAGATGCTACTAAGTGGTTACTACTTTTTTTAATGATTTCTAAGCAGTCTGTTTCCAGTATTCAAATACTTTGTGTTTCCAGCATAACAACCACAATCCAAGAGCACCTTTACGTGTAAGCAGTTCTTATCTCTTGTGTTGTGTCCTTTACTTGTCTCCGTTGTCAGTCTGCGTAATCATTTGTATTTCTCCACAGAACACAGACCTTACCTCCATGTTTTCATTTAGTTGCCATATTTATGAGGTGATTCCTTTGCATGTTCTGGGTAACCAAATACATATTTCCTCCTGCTTATTTCCTCTGTACAACTTGATTTCCCCAAGCAATACCATATTTCACTTCTTTGAATTTCAGTATTACATTCATTCTGAATGTCTGTTAATTAATCCGTGGATTCTTCTGGCTGCTCCCTTATGCTCAAACTCAGTCATGGGCAATGTCTGCTGTTTGTGCATTAAAAGGCCAAAAGGGAATTTCAGCTTATCTAGCCCAACCTGATGCATCAGTAAAAAACTAATTCTACCAATAATGTTAGTTAGTATTTAACTAAAATTTTTCTTAAGAAGTGTAACCCAGATTGGATGTAAACCATGAAAAGATAATGTCTCTTGTTATTCCATTTAATTAATCACTTACATAGTTGTATTAAAAGAAATTTGAGTGTGTCTGGCGTTGATTTCCAATCACTTTGTCTCCACTCTTTCATGTGTTTTCCTCCAGGAAATATTCTTTCATTAGGATCTTGAGTCACCTCTTGATGTTGTGTTTTGGGTTTTTTTGTGAGATAGGCAAGGTGGGAATCTCTGTCTTTGCTCTGTTTGCTAGTTGTTTCTCTTTTAAAACTGAATCTTGGGACTGGGCACGCAATTTTAATATCTGTATCAGAGAGGTAAAGTAACTTTCTTATATTTGGTGATCTCATTGAATATTTTTGAGTTATTTTTGTAGTGGGCGCTCCTATTAAATTGAATATTTAATCTTTTCAGTGTTGCCTTCTAGAGTGTTGTCTGTTTTGCAGTTATGGTGTGTATTTTTCTCTGAAATGTGCAGCTTGACTTTAAGATCTGTATCAAATTGTGGTTGGTTTGAATGTATTCCTTAGGTAATCCACATTACGTTAAAGAACTTTACTGTCTTGCACTGTATGATGCTGGTATGATGTTTTATTGTGGGAGAATATGGTGAGGGGTGCTTAGCTGATCGCCAGGGTCAATCTTTCATATCATGTTTAGGTTTTCCAGTCTCCCAATTTATAACCCTTGGTTGAAACAGGTGCATAGACTTGTTTATATGACACAGGGTGAAAGACTGATAGAGAAAATGGTTATTTGGATCTGGGAAGAACAAAACTGCTTCCTTTTACTGTCTAAAAGTAAGACGAGTTAAAAGAGGCAGATCTAGGTAAGTGAGCTCAAATACAAACAATTGATACTTCTGCATTTTGCAGGGTTCTTCTGCTGTATCATTTATATAGCCTATCTTAGGATACAGTGAATCTCTTGATTTGCTTATTTTTCTCTGCTGGGAAAATAGGAAAATTAATTTTAATGTAAATACAGAAATCTACCATTTGTCTACCAAAGTTTGGGCAGGTGAGCCAAAACATTTAAATGAATAAGAAGTAATGCCTGCCCTGCCTTTAGCATTGAGAGTTACTATATCTTTTCTCTGTCTAGCTGCTGATTAAATTTTGTTTTAATCGAAACTATAAGAAGACTTAATTTTATTTGGGCCTTTTGCCTCTTTAATAAGATGCTAATAAGCTTGTGATTCACAAATCATTAAGGAGAGGCTGTCAGGTAGACCATATGATAATATAGACGTGTTTATCATCTCTTTCCTAAGAAAACTAGGCTGAAGATGATTAAGATGTCAGTCAATGCTAATCTTGAGTTTCAGTGTAGGAATGAGTTGTAGACCAATCTAGTGAACACTAAAGTTTTGGAAACAACAGTGAAATAGGTAGTCAGAAATTCTCAGAAGAGTTTGGTGAAGGTGGTAGGGAATCATCTTCATTTGATCCAAGGAGCAGCAACGTGATCCCTGAAACATACACCTTTCTGTGGATAGCTGTGTTGAGTAACTGCCATCATGCTATAAATAGAACTGTTTGTGAAGTGAATTTAATTTGGAATAGTCTTGGAGCTACAACTGAATTTTTCACTAATGACAGACTCTAAAAGTTTGAAATCAATTTTTCTAAGAAGTTGATATTCACTTACTTGGAGAACATCATGGTAGTTGATGTGAGCAGTATTCAATTTTATCCACAGATACTGCACTGAAAATGCAGTCCTTCAATTAATCTCTCATGGGTTATTCTCAACTGAGTTTTTATTCCAAGTTGCTGCTTAGTGCATTGCATTGCTTGTTAACTTCCATATCTTACTTTGCAGATTTTGGTTGCTTGCTTACGTTGTAGCATTCTGAGGTTCAGCAAACTCCAGGACCATTTTATGGTAGGGGCTCTGCTGCTGTAGTAATCTTTCAATATTTAAAAATAATTTGAAGGGGTTGGAAGAGAATTAAATTGGTGTAAGGATAGAAATTTGCCCTTTTTTCTTTTCTTTTTTTCTTTTTTTAAAATGATTTAATGTTTCAGAGTTGCCCATTTGTCCCTTTGCCTGTTTGCCAGTGAATGACCTTATGCTTGGTAAGGAAGTAGCCCATAAGTGGTACTGAGGGAATAATAGTGAGGGTGTCTTTTAGTACTGGCATCTAATACTCCAAATATGTTATCACTTGGTTTGAGTAAAACTCAGCATTTCAGGTGAATAGATGGAAAAACACCTTGGGTACTGTAAGGAAATGATCTACCAAATGAGACTTGCACGCAGGAATGGAAGAGAAGGAAAAAAAAAAAAAGTGCTGCTAAGACTTTCAAGAATGCAAACCTATAATACTAACCTGTGTGGTTCGGTTGATATGCTGGGGGGAAGGAATGCCATCCAGGGGGACCTTGACACACTTGTGAGGTGGGCTGATGGCAGCCTGTTGAAGTTTAACCATGCCAAGTGCAAGGTCCTGCACCTGGGTTGGGGCAATCCCAGGCGCAGCTGCAGGTTGGGCAGAAAAGAGATTGAGAGCAGTCCTGCAGAGAAGGACTTTGGGGTGTTGGTCAATGAGAAAATGAACATGAGCCAGTAGTGTGCGCTTGCAGCCCAGAAAGCCAACCGTATCCTGGGCTGCATCAAAAGGAGCGTGACCAGCAGGTCGAGGGAG
>JAOEHY010041712.1:0-29800 GCA_025447955.1 Psilopsiagon aurifrons
TCCCGCGCCCCAACCCCGGGCCCGCCCCGGCACCCCGGCAGTGCCGCGCGTGGCGGGCATCGGGCCCCGGTTTGTCATTTGCATCGTCTGCCGGAGACGACCAATCAGACGCGCGCTCTTAGCCAGGGGCGGCAGCTGCCCCGCCCCGGGCTACGCAGCTGAGGGGGAGCCGCGTACAGCGGCTCCCGCCGGCGACTGCACCACTCGGAGGTTGCGCTGCCGTCCCTGCACACCGTGACATGATCCCAGTTTCTCCCTAGTGTCACTCTGTGATGAACACATGGGTCACGTCAGCCGCGTGCACCACTGCAGGCTTGGGAAAGAGTGGCTGGTAAGATGTCTGGCATAAAAGGGCCTGGGGGTGTTGTTTGACAGGCAGCTGAATAGGAACAGCAGTGTGTGCAGGTGGCCAAGCAGGTCAGGAGCATCCTGGATTGTATCAAAAACTGTGGACAGCAGGATTTGGGAGAGATCATCCTCTGCTCAGCACTGGTGAGGCTACAACTCGAACACTGTGTTCACGTTCAGGGCCCTCATTGCAAGAAACATAGGTGCTGGAGCGTGTGCAGAGACCAGCAAACCCGGGAACGAGCTGGCTCGCAGGGAACAGGGCGGGCAGGAAGCACTTCCCGCTTCCGCATTACCTGCTTTTAGAACTGCAATAAAAAAAGAGCCACAAACCACTCAGCCCGTGCTCTCTCCCTCCCAGCACCACAAGGGCACGGGAACGGTCATCGATGGCGGGAGGCCCCTGCACAAGCAGCGCCTCACGCCCGCCTCGCGCTCAGGAGACAGCACCTCGCTCCTCCTCGTGGTTTGTGACGCCGTTCAGGTGCGATCACTCTCCTCTAGTGACCAACTACAGAAATGATCCCTGAAAGTATAGTCTTAACTGTATGCACATCGCGCGCACAACCCCACCGCCGCGCACCGCCCTCCAGCACATGGACACCCCACACTGACCGATGAACACGAGAACGGCACCGACCCGCCGAGCCCCTCCCTCCGTGGAACCGCGCCCCGGGCCCGCCCCGGCACCCCGGCAGTGCCGCGCGTGGCGGGAATCGGGGCCCCGGGTCCTCATTTGCATCGTCTGCCGGAGACGACCAATCAGACGCGCGCTGTCAGTCACGCAGGCGCGGACGGAAACGTCGGCAGCGGCCTCTGTGGGCGAGGCGTTGCTCGCAGCTCAGTGCCCGGCGGTACCGGGTGAGGGACGTTGGAAACCGGGGAGAACTGTTCCTGTTCCCGCGTAGGCAAAAATGCACGCGTCAGAAACAACGTCTAAACAGCGCCTGAAGCGTTTTTCTGTCAGAATTAAAGTTAAAATCCTATTTAAAGAGACTATTCCTAAATTTGACTCTTAGAGCTCGTTGTACAATACATAACAGATTTATGAGCAACCTTTTAACTAAAAACTTAATTTTCTTCTCAAGTTATTTTCATACTTATTTATATGTTCTAAAAAATATTTACACGTTTTAAATCTGTATTTGAGCATATTTTAAATATATTTACATTTTTAATCCAGTAATTAGTGCAAATTTCCCCAAAAGGCCAACTATGTATCATTAATAAATTCCACCCAGAAAACTGCACTGTACAGTGTGCTATTTTTCACCCCAAATCTAAGCATACAGCCCAAAGTAAAACTAATGCTAGTGCTTGTCTAAGCTTCACTTTTACCTTGTTTCAGCAGCTTCTTCACTCTCACAGAGCTTCCTTGCCTGACACACTCGTGCAGCTGAGCTTCCAGGGAGTCACCTTTGATGCTGCCAAGCTGGGTCGGGCAGGGCATGGGCAGATGGACAGTGTGAGCCATCTTTCCTCAACAGAACTAGGAAAAAGCATGAAAAGTAATGAAGCTGCAAAGTGCCATAGCTCAAAAAAGAAAATAAATAATATATATTATTTTTTTTCCCCCAAACCCTTCAGGTCTTCACTGAGAGGGTGGTCAGATATTGGAAGAGGTTGGCTAGGGCAGTGGAGGAATTAACACTCTGGAAGTGGACATGTTCCCCGTTCTATGTTCCCTGGAAGCCATACAGACGAGGCCCTTATTGGCATGTTTTAGTGGTGTCTTGGCGGTCCTGCAGTAATGGTTGGGCTTCCTCATCTGAAAGTTTTTTCTAGCCCAGTTGATTCTATTATTCTAGGACCTGACTTAGTCAGTTCCGGCTTTTTCCCCCAGACAAATCCCAAGATGAAAGGTGACAGCACCTCCCCTCCCTTACCCTCTGAGGTAAAGCCTGTCCGTGAAGCTAATGAAGGGCCACCTGTGGGACCAGCCTAGCCATGGGGCAACACGGCCCTTAGGAGGACAAGGGAGAGGTGATAACCGGGGTGTGGCAGGAATGAAGCCTACCAGGTGAGAAGCCCTCTGACAGGACGACGGTAGCACAAAGCCAGCACCGTTCCTTGGCAGGGTCACACCCGGCAGCGTTTCGGCTGCTCCAGCCGCTTCCAAAGGCGCAACCCCGGCCCCAGCCCTCCTCACCGACACCGCCCGCGGCACGCGCTCACGGCCTCACGCACCGCGCATGCGCAGCGGCAGCCAGCGCCTCCCTTCCCGCCGGCGGTAGTGGCCGAGCGGGGCCGCGCCATGCAGCGCGATGTGGGCAGCCTTCCGCTGGCCCCTGCGCTGCGCGCCCGGCTCGTCAGCGCCGGCTTCCAGACGGTGCAGGAGCTGCTGGAGACCGGCCCCTGCGGGCTGAGCAGAGGTACCGGCGGGCGGGACCGGCTTCCCCGCCGCTTCCCGCCCTTCCCTTTCCGCTGTAGCTGACCGGAGCGGGTGGGGTGTCGGCAGGTTTAACCTTACCGGAGTGTACCCCATCCCTGGCAGTGTTCAGGGCGCGGCTGGACTTGGCTTGGAGCAAGCTGCTCTAGTGGAAGGTGTCCCTGCCCATGGCAGCGGTTGGAGGTGGATGAGCTTTGAGGTCTATTCCAACCGAAACCATTCCATGATCTTGTGTGGTTAGTGTACACCGAGCAGCTCAGGCAGGTGAGGTGCTTGATCCATATGAAGGGCCGTGGCTCTGCTCTGGGAAGCTCCCCTGAGGAACCTGAGACCTCAGTGAGCCTGGAGGAAGGGAGAGAGTTAAACCTTCCCTGGGTTTCTGAGCAGAGAAAGAGACAAAGAACAATGATTCTTATAAAATTATTCTTACACTGAGTGATGGGTGTCAGTGGGATGCAGAAAGGGGAAAAAACAAAGGATTCTTTCTCATTCGTCTTCTTTTCCCAACTGATATTCTTTAAACTTCCGTCAGAAAGTCACCTTTTTCAAGAAGTTAAAATAAAATTTCTAAGAAGCATTTAATAATAGTTTTATTATCTATAATATGTGGTAATAGTTTTCCCTTGAAGATCAAAATGAAGTAGCTAGAGCTTGACAGATACATGTGCATAAAGCCAGACACACAGAGGTGTTTGCAGGCATCTCATCTTTGTTACTGCAGGTGTGTTTCAAATCCAGAAGTGATGCATTAGGTCTTCAGCCCTGGAATACCCCAGGAATTCAGGGCACTATCAGTAGCTGTCCCTGTCACTTACCAGTGTGCAGCCTGACTTTTTTTCCAGGGCCTTATTTGCTTGAAATTAAATGAATATGATAGCACATTCCGTGCAGAATAGGTGAATTGCTCTGTCAGATCTCATTCATGTCTGTTAACAGCCGTTTTGATTATTTTTTCTAGTTGCAGACAGCTTACTGGCACCTGAATTCTGAACGCAGGGCATCATTGCTGAGCTCTTTTGAAAATCATATAATTAGTTCCAGAGATGTTGGCAAGCTGTGTGCATCCTTGTACTAAAAGGATTAATATTTCGTGTTACGCTGCAGCACGTTCAGGTTCTGTTGAACAAGTCGAACTGTCTCTTTGTACTTTCAATCAATCACTATTTATAAAAGTAAGGTAGCATTTCATGCTTTTGACTTTTCTAGAAATTGGAATCTCCAAGGAAGAGGCCCTGGAAGTGTTACAGGTTGTGAGGCAGGAATGTCATGGGGATGCAGCAAGGACTGCTGCAAGATCAGGTGCCTCCCGAAATTGCACAGCCCTGGAACTTCTGGAAGAAGAGCAAGCCCAGGGCTTCATCATCACCTTTTGTTCAGCACTAGACAATATTCTAGGAGGCGGTGTGCAGCTAACCAAAATCACCGAGGTCTGTGGAGCGCCTGGTGTTGGGAAAACACAGCTATGGTATTTCATTTTTAGGTTACTTGTGGGTTTCTTTAACTTAATTATGAGGAGAGATTATTTTTCTTGTTGTCAATCTCTGTTTCTTCTACAGCATTTTAAATACAGTCATGATGTTAGCTGCAGTGCTTCCTGCTCCATGTATTCCTCAGCAGAAATGTCACTTTAGGAGTTGGGAGGGGAGAGCTTTGTGATGTGGATATTTATCTGGTTTTTCTGTTTTCCCTGGCAGTATGCAGTTGGCGGTAGATGTACAGATCCCAGAATGCTTTGGAGGCGTAGCTGGAGAAGCTGTGTTCATTGATACTGAAGGAAGTTTTATAGTAGACAGAGTAGTGGACATTGCAGCTGCCTGTGTGCAGCACTGCCACCTTATTGCTGAAGCTCATCAAGAAGAAGGTACGTTGCTAAGTCATTTCTTTCTGCCTCATAGACTGGGATCAGAGTGAGATGAGTGTCTCCTGGGCTGCAGTTCTACCATTTCAGAAGTAGTGCTGGCTCCAGAAGTTTTTGCTGCCAGTCTTTCATTTCTACCTGAAAAAAAGCATCATACCTTGAACAGCATCAGCATGTGGAGCCCACGCTGCAGGTTGAGCTGATCCACTTTAAGAATAATTCTTCTTCTCCATGATGGTTTGGAGGGGGTTTTGCCCCTCTTTTTTTTAGCACTTTAATGAATGAATTCACAGCAAAGCACAATTCTGTCAGCAGAACTGAGGGATAATATGGGACAAGAAGAGCAGCTGGGGAAAGGTAAGAGGAACAACAGAGTTTCTTAAGGCAGTGCTGCTGCTGAAGCCCCATACTGTAAAACTAGCTGGAGTTCACCTCCTTCATGAGGTCAGTATAGCCAAGTTGCATTCAATGAAGAGTAGTTCTAGAACTCATCAGTGCGTTGGGGATATTGACACAACTTTCATCTTACTCTTAAGAGTATTTCATGAAGCAAATTTCTGTTTGAACTGAAATGAATGGACTCCATATTAAATGAGCTACTACCTGCACATGAAACAACAGATGATTAATAGTCAGTGTTGTCCTCTGGTGGTGATCTGGCTTGAAAATGATTTACTGGAAAAGTTCTTTTTTCAGAAGTAGATTTTTCATTTTTGGAGCACTCGCTTGGAGGCTCTGGTGTATCTGTGTGAGAATGCTGAGATAGCATCTGCTCACCTCCTTCTTGACTTTCAAGCCAGATGGAAGGTATGTTTCCCACACTCTGTACCTTGGCTGTTTCTGTTTCTGGGGGTTCTGCTGTTGCTATATGTGGAGGGCATCATTTGGTAGAATGATGAAAGTAGCAATATGCTATTACAGACTTCTGACTCATTTACTCATCTGTTTATCTGTTCTCAGATCATCTAAAAGCTTTGGAGACTTTCTCTGTTGAAAGTATCCTTTCTCACATATATTACTTCCGTTGCCGTGACTACATAGAGCTTCTTGCACAGGTCTACCTCCTCCCAGACTTTCTTTTGGAGCACTCAAAGGTAAGGATTATTGCAGACTTAGGGGAAAATACCACTCATCTTCACACTAAGGATTTTCAAGGTTGCTCAGCTGTTAGAGTAAGTAACATGAGTAACGCCTTGGTACCTTGTCAGCTTGGCAGTAATGTATTGGCTGATGGCAGAGTACAAATGTAAGCTTGGCTGCTTGTTTGCTTTGTCATTCCCATCCCAATTACTCTTGAAAGCAATTTGCTTTTGCTACCACTGCTGCCATCATTGTGAATCTCCACTTTGAAGTGAGGATACTGGACCTATGTTGCCACATGTTGTTTTGTTTCTATGAGCACTGCTTTCTGAATCATTATAAAACTGCTTTACAGAAGATTCTCTGAGCCAGGTGTATGCATGATGATCATGATGCAGGGGGATCAGAAACGCTCAGTTGCCACTCACTTTTGTTGTAGAAGATCACTAAGGACCAGAGGCATTCTGTATCATCCTGACATACACAAAGTGACTCTCCCATACTTACGTTGCTACAAGCAGCCAGAGCCTGCAGCTTGACTCTTGGGTGGACTACAGCCAAAACGTTTCCTAGTTCCTAGTGTTTTAGTGAAATGCTATTGTAGGGCAGATTTACACCACCTCTCTTCCAGATTTCTAGGTTCTACACAGCAGATCACTAACAGGATTTGGAAAAGATGAAGCATACCCTATTCTAATGGAACACAAATCAGTGTTGTTTAGTTAGATTGTCTTTTGTATATAATTTCAGGTTTTGGAAGCTGTTATGTTCTTGAAAGCACAGATGGGAGTCTTTCTTTTGCTTAGTGTAGTCTGGTATTTCCCTTTCTCTGCCAGGTACTAACGGTGCCCTGTTATGTTTGCTCTTGTGGAAAGTACATGGCTTCATTAGCACAGTTGCATTGGGCTGCAGTTCTCTGGTACCATCTGTGCTGATTATCTGTGCTTGGCCTGGAGCCTGAAATACTACTGGAGGTTGCAGGAGAACCATAAGACCTTCTGATGATGCCTTGGATAGGCTATAAGTGACTTGACAGATCGCTCATTGCAGTCCAGCTTTCATTAAAATTACTCTGATCCCTCCGTGCAGACCTCAAGCTGAGACTGGGACCACAGAAACCTACAGGTTTAGGTGTTTTTTAGAGAGACCTAGTTGTAGGGTCTTATTTGGAAATAAGACTTGGTTTGAGATCTTGTTAAGAATATGAGAGGCCAATAATATGAAAAAGGCTACGTTAGAAAATATTCTTGTCATAGTAAATCTAGTTCTTTAAGGTCTAGTAGAGACGCACTGGCATGGCGAAGGCATTTGTTGCCAAGTCTTCTCTATTCAGCCTGTGTTAGAATACTTTAAGTCTACTTGTTTGCTATTTTATAGGAAGTACCACTGCAAGAAAATAAACTAAAGTGCATCCTACCCAGACATATTAATCTGATAGGCAAGTTATATGTATGTATATGTTCCATTCTAGCACAGGTCATGTTTATACTGTTAACCAGTTATTTCTGAAGTATAAAAATTATACATGAGGAAGATATATAGGCTCATAGAAAAGAATTTGCAGGAAGAAGGAAAAATAAGAAGACAGAAGAATATCTTCTTTTAATTCTGACACTATTAAATTATTTATTTAAATTATTATTACCAAAACATCTTTTCCAAATTTTCTTTTATCCTGTTTGTTTTTTGGGGGTGTTTGTTTGTTTGTTTCATTTGAAGGTTCAGGGCAATTTCACATAGTGATGTTTGCTGCAGGCTTGTATGTGACAAAGTGACTTCCCAGTAATGAGTTGAATCTATAATAGAGACAGTCCATTTTCTTGTGTTGTTTCCAGTTTTTTATCTTGCGCATTAATGCAAGGACTTGTTAGATACCTAGGATTTGAGTGACATCTGAACATGCAGATGCTGTAAGACCATCCATTTCCCTTCTATATTTGAGACAAAATTGGGTCATCAGAACAGCCACAACAAATGAAGTTACAATAAATCAAAGTCCCTGACTTTATATGTTTATATAGTGTCTTGAGGGTGATGGGCCAGCAGCATCATTGTGTTCAACCTTCAACTAATGACTGCTACAAAAAAAATAATTCAGCAAAGCAAACATCTTCAGTCAAGATAGATACTCAGCTCCATTGCGGTGTCTGGAATATCTTCGTGCATCAGTTCAACTCCATGTTTCTGAGATAACTCATCTGATTCTGTATCAGTGATCTATCTCAACAGTGACTACAGACAGCATGTGTTCTAATTTTGTTAAGATTTATTTTTTGAGGGAAAAGGTTAAATAAATTAGAGTTTATGGAGAATTGATCAGAGTTCAACCCTGATGTTTAACAGTTTATTTTTTTTCAGCTCCTCTTCTGCAAAGCTTTAGGTCCAGGTTTGTTATTTTGTATTTAAAACGTTTGTTCTTTTGTAATTGTATAAAAAGATGTCTTGCTGCTTTTTGTCATTTGCTTGTAGGACAATAATGGTAGTTCTCCTTTTCTTCCACATTTAGGTCCGACTGGTGGTAGTTGATGGAATTGCATTTCCTTTTCGCCATGATTTTGAGGACCTCTCACTTCGGACAAGGCTTTTGAATGGTCTGGCACAGCAGCTGATCATCATAGCAAATGATCATAAGTCAGCAGTAAGTCTGGGGCAGGTTTAGATCACAAAAGATGCTACTTTACAATAAACGCATTACAAAGAATTAAGCAAATGTGATTTGCTGGAAGTAGCAAAAGAAACCTCCAAGAATGCCCTCTACATCTGTGTTTGCCAGTTTGGTTAGTAAATATAGGTGGGGGGCACAGGCAAAACTGTTTGGGTGGAACATTCCTAGACTTGCCAGAATAAGTAAAATCTCCATTAAAAGCATCCTGTGGATCTTAATTAAATGGTAGTATATCAATCTGTCATGCTGTTTCACATAATCTTTGCAATGATTTGGTTGGACAGGGAAGAACTTTGGTGACTTTTTACCTACAAAGCACACATAAAATACATCAGTGTATTTGGCAGTTCCAAGTAGAGTCCACTCTTTGTTTAAAAATAAACTACAGTCTTAGTGCAGGAACTGTTCTTAGGAAGGAAAAGCACTTTATCTGCTGGTTTGGTTTGCTCTTCTGGCATCCACGGAAACTCACAGCTTCTTTCCTGGGCATTGCTTCTATGGCATTTACGCCAAAATGGAGGCCAGCAAATCTGCAGCCCCGTAGCCAGCAGATGGCACTCAGAAGCTACATCTGTTCCAGACATTGTTTTGGCAAGTCCCTTGTAGTATGAAAAGCATTGTTCGGGAATTGGAGCCTAAACCATCTCAAAATGGTACTTGTGCCTGCAGTTCTTTCCAGGTGACTTGCAACCTTGTCATCCACAACTCTCTGGTGCAAATGGATTTTGTTCCTCACTGCTAAAAATAAGCCTCCCCTTGTGCTTCCTCTGATAGCTGCAGGAAGGGAAGGAACATAGCTGTACATTCTGGTGAAGCGATTGGGCTTGCTGCTGGAAGCATAGCTTCTTGTCATCCTGAAATGAAATATGAAGCTTCTTGCTGGTGTATGTACCAAGGGAAGTGAATGTTTTATGACTGCTTGATTTTGCACAGCCTCCAGTTTACTGAGTGCTTTCACTCATAAATTTGGTACCTGGTGACCTTGAACAGGAGCAGTTGTCACTGTACACTGTTTTTTCTTTGGTCAAGGGGCACATATGTCACTTCTTTCTATTGAACAAGTGAGCAGTTTAGTACAAGCACTTGCTGAATAAACACTTGCTACAGAAGCAATAAACACAGAGCTTCAGAAATGATTTAGCTCTGAGTGGCCCTCCTGTCATTTTTTGAGTTAGTTCCATGTAGCTTGCAAGCAGTCTAAATTCAGCTGCATGCCAGAGATTGCTCCTTGGGCAGCAAAGCTGGGCAGACTGAATGCTCTAATATGGCAGGAAGTTTGTTTAGTTTCTAAAGCCGAACTCAGTGGGTTGTCCTACGATGTCCAGAGCAGCCCTTCTCCAGCTCCAGTGAAACAGGGAGCCTGTTTGGGGTTGTTACCATCTATATATGATGAGTTACTTTTCTAAAATACACAATATATCCTGGAGGATGTCAGCTATGTAAATGTTTTGGTGTGTGCCCTCTGCTCAGAGGAGTTGCTTGCTCTAGCACACTTTAACTATTCAAGCAAGAATTGTACAAGCATGTCAAACAATGTAACCCCCTAAGGTTTAAGATAGTACAATTTTTTATTTTTCATTTTTAATGGACTTTGCAATTAATATTCCTGGCTCTTTTCTGTCTCACCCACCCCCACTTCTACCAGGGATCTAACCTAGACTGTCTGTGAACCTCCTACAAGTGATTTGTGCTGCGAAAACACTCCCCCGCTCTGTCTGTTCACTTTTCATTCTGCTTTGTATTGTACCCACTTGCGCATTTTTAGAAGACAAAGCACAGAAATTCTGTTAATCACTAGGCTCATGCATGTTTTGAGCAGCAGCACCAAATTCATTTATGCCAATGACTGAAAGCTGTCTCTTTACAGAGGGCTGGTGCAAGTCATGTGGACCTGAATACAGATCCAAACAGTACTTAGTACAAATACGGTGTAATACACAGTTTGCATCCCTTGGGGAGGGAGAAATTTAGGTTCCTTTAAAGTACCGAATGAAAGAAATCTACCTTCCGTGCAAATGGAAAATACATTTTTCAGGGTTCTATTATTTTGGTTTGGCTATTGAGAAGATGAAGCACCTTTACAGTTTCTTCTTGCCAACATGGATCTTCACCTGAGAAACTACTTCACTGTTAAAAGCTCTTTGTAAAATGCTTCTCTTCCCTCCCACGAGTATGCTTATTTTCTGGAGATTTTCTTGTCTCTGTGCTTCTGTTTCCACTTTTAGGTAGTTCTGACAAACCAAATGACAACAAGGATTGGACAGAGCCAGTCCACATTGGTACCTGCTTTAGGTAGGCGTTTAGCTTCTGAGTTGAAAACTGAGTTAATCTTCAAATCTGTGACTGTTTCTTTTAGCATTGTGTACAAAGAAAATGAAATTGTTTGCTGAATTTCTGCAGTGTAGCAGAATCCACGGTGAAAGTCATTCCAAATGGGTTCTCAGGCAAGTATTGTGGCACTCTGCAGTAGTGCTTACCTATGGCAGCCTTGTGAGTGTAATCAGCAGCTATCAAACTTTATTCTAAACTCAAACATGGTGTGCAGATTGGAATCCTGGTTAGATTTTTTTAAAAGGGATTACAAATATTTTTTAAAGTAATGACATTTTCAGATTGCAGAAACTCACAGGTTGAGAGTGTTGTTGGATATTTTTTCCTTTTTAAAACTCAAGGATATTAATGCTAAACTTGCTATTAGATCTATCAGCAATCTTTTAAGATGACTGCATCACCCTTTATGGGGAAGCACTAGGTACTAAGAGCTCTGAGTAAGTAGGTTTTTAGAAGTGCAGCTAATGTACTGCAGCCTTCCCCTGAGGATCTAGGCTGTTACCTTTATCCCAGCTGTGTCCGTGTCAACTAAGGAGGCCACTACCCTTGCTTGAGGTCACGGCTGCATTCTATATGCTAGCTGAGCTGTTCATTGATTGTTTCCTAAGCTATTTCTGCCAAAAGCGGCCCAGTTAAATTTGAGCTATTTAAATAATAAGTAAATCTCTGATAAATCAAGTAATTTAGACTGAAATTGGCTGGTGAGTATTGTACAGAAAATGCAGGGATGAACCTGGGAGCAGTAAACCTGTAGCAGGAATGTGGTGATGAACAGATTAAAGCACTAATAGAATAACACAGCTTAATAGTTGCACACTTCAAACTATGCTGCAGTTTCTTCAGTTCCCTGAGAATCATTCACTGCTTTTCCAAAACAGTTCAAGTTGTTTATTTTGCCATTACATTTGAGCATGTTCCATTAATTATTTGCAAAGTCATTTTCCTATTTGCTGCATAGCTGGAACTTCCTACCCATTGCTCTGTACAGTTATGGCATAGAGAGAAGCTCTGTGTGGGATCCTCAACTGCAGCCTGTCTAGAGTGAGTTTAAGTGTTTCTTACAGGCTGCTCAATTTTGCCCTGTAATGAGCAGAGGACCTCATACAGATTCTTCTGCTGCAGTCACAGGGGAAAATAGAACAGTTCTTCTCAAGTAGAGATTTTGACACATTAAGAAGAAGCTCAGTGTTTAAATCTTTCAGGTCGTAACTTTGTCTTATTTTATGGTGTGCTTAAAGGGCAACAAATCCTCTGTCCACGGCTTCAGTTTCTGTGGACAAAGTAATGATTCCCTTGTTCTGGAGGGGAGGGAGAAGGGGACAGTACAAAGGCAAAGATATTCTCCATGTCTGTAGAGGCATTGAACCATTTGGCAGAGATGTAAGATAAAATGAACAAATACAGTCTCCATCGAGAATGTGAAGAATGTGGAATTTTGAGCTGCGCATGCAGATACAGACCCAGCTTCTAGTGTCTGACCCTTCTTCTTGTTTTTGCCTCTTGCTCTCTGATGTATTATTTTTGGCAGACTTTCTGGCTACAAACTCAATTAAAGTTAATAGATTCTGTCTTTTTATTTCAGTAGCCAGTGTTGGTTGAGAGGTGTTGTGTTTATGGAGTCATAGGGATAGTAAAGAATGTGAAGATATTCAGAGTAGGTAACATTTCAAAGATATCACATGTTGTCTTGTGCATATTTTCTTTTACAAAAATTTAATTCAACAGAACCTCACACTGACCATAAACTGATTGTGATTCTCACTAGAATGGGTGTGTAGTAAACATACAGTATTGTTGAGTCGTGTGTACTCTGCAAAATGAAACTTTGTACCAGTTGTTAAAATATTTAGGTTAAGAGATATTCTCCCTATCCTAAACAGCCTTTCCTAAGATTTCACAAGAGCATTAATCTCTAAACTCTTATTCAGCTTCTTGGCAGAACGGAACTTCTTAATTATGGGGAAAAAAAGGCACAGATGCTGCAAGGTATTAAGTCAAGAGCTTTATGAAGACGACAGCTTTCTTTCCCACTAGTAATAGCTAAGCTGGGTGTTCCTAGACATTTCTACTGGATATATTTAGAAAGGAGGTCAAATACAAATCTGCAGCCAGTTTAACTCAGAAATACTCCATTTTACCGTAGCATTTTTCTTTCATACTCGAGACAGTTGGAAACATTCTAGTGTGGAGTTTGTACCCATTGTAAAATGTGTTTTGATCTCTCAGAACCATATCTGATGACTAGAATCTCCAATTTCAACCTTCATGTAGTAGAGCAAGGTCTGGCAAGATGCCTGCAGGGTCTAGGTCTTCATTACAGCTGAATTGTATTTTTTGTCTTCCCTGTGCTGTAATGAACACCAGAGCACATGGGGCATGTGGGGCTGGTGACATGATGGAGACCAACAAGTGATTCAGAAGTTAATGGGGCTGTATGGAGGTGAAGAGGAGAGGCTTGCAGCACTGAACCAAAATGACTGCTGTAAAATGCAGTCCATGTTTGGACTACTGACTGTCTCCAGGAATAAAGAGAGTAAAACGGCCAATAAAACTGTCTACAGATTGACTGAGCTCGTGGTCAGGTGTGAACTGAAACAATAAGACTATTTCTCCAGAAACAGGATAACAATCCAGACTTCCTTCTTGCTTTCCACCATGCCCTCCCTCTTGCATTTGGTTGTGTTCTTCTGCATTTTGCTGTCAGAAGCAGAAGACTGCTTCAGGGGCCCTTAATACTTTAATAATCATTGACTTTTCTCCCAAAGCTTGTATCCCAAAGGGAGTGATGTTTGCTCGTAATTACTCCTGAGAGGCAGAGTATCAGAATTTTGAAGTAGCATTTAGGCATACTCAACTAGGCTCTTTCAGTAGTAATTAGAAAAATCTTAATGCTGTGTCTGTTTTCAAGACTTGTCTAGTACCTGTCCTTTATTAGTTATATAGAAAATCTTTC
This sequence comes from Psilopsiagon aurifrons, assembly GCA_025447955.1. Lineage (NCBI taxonomy): Eukaryota > Metazoa > Chordata > Aves > Psittaciformes > Psittacidae > Psilopsiagon > Psilopsiagon aurifrons. The sequence continues at coordinate 13,625 of JAOEHY010041712.1, forward strand.
TGCAAATATGGAAGTACTGCATCGAGCGTTCTGTAAAACACACTGTGAGTATAGAGGTTATTCCTTGTCACAGTGTACTTGGTAAACTAGTTGTGAAATCCTTGCACATTGATACAAAATATGTGATTTATTACTGCAAGAAAGGGGTATATATGTTTAATCATGGAGTTTTTTTTTTGTAAGGCTGGTCTAATTTACTGAGGGTGGTGCTGTTATAGGAGCATAAATAAAATGACCTGTATTTTGTGTCACTCAGGAGAAAGCTGGGGACATGCTGCTACTGTCCGTTTAATCTTTCACTGGGACAGCAGTCAGAGGTAAGTGAAAATGTAGGCAGTGAAGTACATAACAACACTGACAAGTGTGATATTCGAGAATCCTTCTCTGAATGGCCAAGCAGGGATTTGAACTTGACTTCTGGCTTTGCTCTGCCATGTCCCAGGCTACTGCAGCTCGAGAAGAGCTTTCTAGTTCAGCCTAAGACAGCGTGGGCTGAACTGTCATGCTCCTCCTTCTCACCATGGTCAGCTTGCTGCAGTGCTGTACTTTCTTTTTGACAAGATGCTATGTCTCATCAAACTGTAACATCCCAGTGGAAGCTGCTCAGACACAAGAATTGAGGATCTGATGCCTAAGTAGAATTTTTTACTCTCTGTATTTTGGTAAGCAGGTCTTTGCTTCAGCCTTTTAGGCTCCAGTCAGTACAAAGCCAAAGATGCCAAAGGCAGCTTTCCACCTAGGTAGCAATTCTCAGGATAGACAAGGCTTGCTGAGCCCTGAGCCTTAGTGGTAGCCTTTGAACCTTTCTGCTTTTGAATGTAGCAGGATGGTTCCAAGTTACAATGACCTGCAGGAAGTAAAAGAGCTTCATTTACTCCTAGTTCAGAGCTGAGCTGTGGAGGATGATTTCAGCAGCCCAAAGGAATGAGGATGACCCTTCTAAAAATCACATGAAGTTCTGTTTCCTGGTTCTTTTTTCCCTGTTCAGTATATTGCAAGCTCACTTCTCTTTCCTGGTCAGTTAAATTTGTCTTGTGTGTAGTATCACAGTGCAGCAGCTTGGGATTATTGGGAGTCTTGCTTCAATTCCCTAATCTTCTGCAAACAGTGAACAAAAATGCTGCTGGAATGTTGTTGTGCATAGCTTGGCTTGTTAAACTTGAAAGAGACATGCAGTGACACTTTCTTATGGAGTTTTGTTTTTTTAAAGTCTTAAGTTTGAAGGAAATGCAGAATGATTACAGCAGGCTGTTTATGTTGGAATCAAATTAACATCACTGATCAGTTAACAGCCTTTATAAGACAGAAGTTACATCAACACAATGATTGCAGAGTGAACAAAAGTTAATTTTATATATCAAAACTAAGGAGCTTTTTTTTTTCTGCAACAGCTCGGAAGGTCATAGATAACGTGTGTCAGGAAGTGAGCCAAAGACAGACAAACATGTTTTATTTACTGTTCTAAATGTGTAGCTAATATGGAGCAGGGTCTGCAGAAGCAATTCCAGTGAAAACTGCCTAACTGTAATAAGCGGCAATAGCTACCTTCTGTTGCATTTTTCACACAACCTACCTATACCTGATGATCCATTGTGGGTTTCCTGTTATTTTTATATTAAACTAATGAGGAACAAAGGTACTTACGTATCCGTTTGCCACCTTCTTTATTAATTGTGCTTTGGCTTAATATGATACCTGTCTCTTTCTTTCTCTATACTACTGAAAATGGCAGACCTTAATTAATAAGGGGTCTCATTGCTGTGAGGTAAGATCCTGTTGAGTCAGAGGCATGCAGCAGAGCTCTGGCTGAGCACTTGTGAACGGGTTGCTTCTGCAGCTTTAGATTTAGGCTATTTTGTAAAGTATAACCCACCCCTTAAATGTTCTGAGGAATTCCCTGTGTAGCTAATATGAAGTGACAGTGTTCCTCAGGCTGTAATTACGTGCTCTCTAATAGAATGGCACCTCAGGGAGGTAAAAAACCCCTGAAAATAATTAACGGGATCTTCAGCAGGGTGCCTTGATACAGCGAGCAGAACGCTTTGCATACTGGCTTCACCTCAGTGCGAGTCTGGGGAGGTGGGCATGGTTTAGACTAGCATCAGCCCTGGTTGAAAAATCCTTTAGTTTTGAGCTGCTGTGCAGTCTTCTTAAAAGCAGGCATTTATTGGGCTAGGCGCTTCCACAAATCAAGATGCATTGCTTAGGGTCTAAATGCACAAAATCAAAGAGTTAGAGGAGAAATACAAGGAGTCTGTTTTCTCAAGGTTATGCTGTATGTCAGTGGCGAGATCAGGCTTAGAAATAGAACATCTTACGCTTCTTCTCCGTCGACCAGGTTATATTGACAGGCCTGGGAAATCTCTAGATAAAAAACTCCCTAGAATATGAATTCTTGAGGGTATCTCCCAACACTGAGATGTCAGTGAACGAATGATTACTTGACAGAATAGGAAAGAATTGTGCTGAAAACCTTGTTTGTTTGCATTTTAAGAAAGTGGTGTTTGGAATTACTTCATAATGAATATTTTTCAAAAAATATGATGAAATCCCGTGATGAAACAAGGGTGATTAATCACTTGTTTTAGTAGGTCTACATTGTATCTGAGCTGACAGGTCATGTAAGGATGGGAATTTGGCATCCACACTTTAAATGACCTGTATGAAAATACATACATAAGAATTCCACTGGTCACGTACCTCATGTTTGTGGAGAAAGCTTGACTGTAGTCATTTGGCTACTTGGATTTTTTCTTACTGTATTTACTAATCCTAATTATCTGTGTTTTTTTGTTTAACCAGGTTGGCAACATTGTACAAATCACCGAGTCAGAAGGAGTCAACTATACCGTACCACATCACAGTTAGTATTTCTTTTGGGCTGGAAATTGCTAGCTGTAAAGGAATTTTCGGACACACAGACAAATCTGTGAATGATGTTTTCTTAGTATTGCTTTTCAGTTGCCTTATGAACGTAACTGGTAATACTGGGATCCTTCAGGTTCATTAATATTTTGCACCTTTTCTCTTTAGAAAAATGACCCAGCAAGTTAGTTCTCTTAGAATTAAAACATTTTCATTTCCAGATCAAATTTATAGGCAGCCTGTCCCCATTTGTTCTTCTGCTAATACTGCTTATTTTATCTGCCCTTGATATTAACTGTTGGCCTAAGTGCAATTACAGAGAACAACCACACACTCGCTGGGCGTTTATTTTGGGAGACTTGGACAAGCCAAGCTGTGTTCTCCCTTGTAAGCTAGTACACTGTTGTTTCCTTAGTGGCTCTTTTCTGCATCTTCCAGGTGAGTTTCTAAGACAAAGGTGACCTGAATCACACATAGTATTCCAGAGGTACTTTGTGCCATACGTATTTCCACATCTCTGCTTTAAGTGCATTGCCTGATGTAACCTAGGTTGTATTTCTCTTTCATAGCTCCATCCTACTCGTAACCCTATGACTAGCCAATATATACAGACTTTTCTATTCTGCTGCTGTCATACGAGGAGTTTCCAGCTTATGGCTGGAGTCCTTATTCATCCCTAGTTAAATCCTGTGATTATTTTCTTTTGTGGAGTGCTTAGATACATATTAATGAGAATACACACTGTCTAAGCTGCATTTAGGTTAAAAAAAAAATCCAGCCCCACCACTCGACTCTTGCATCTCAAAACGTCAGATACATAGGTACATGGCATACCTATTTGCCGTGTGTCCTCATGGAAACACATTGCCATAGCTCTTCCTGCAGATTTTAATGCTGCCATAAGATGAGCTCTTCAGACTATTGAACGGGTATTTCCTTTTTCACTCCTGAATGTATTCACCTAGACAGAAGAAATGCTGCAAACATATATATATATGTAAAAAAAATATATATAAAAGTTCTGTAAGGACTGGAAGGGTAAGTGGGACCACATCCCATAGTTGTTTGGATCATGCAATGTGAGCGCAGAGCCCTTTCTCTCCAGCTGACAAACAGATGGATTTTATCTGAGACAGTTTAATTGCCTTTTCCTTTCAGTTTTATATGCATTATAAAACAGCTATGCTCTCTTCTTCAGCGTTAATGCACACAATTTTGAAATAAAGTTGAGAGTGTATCCCAATCAAAGATTAGTTAAAATTTAAGATTATCCCTGTGTTTTTCCCTTAATCCTGTTGAGCTGCTTCAGCAGACGGTTTCTGGAAGTAAAAAATGTGTTATCCCTGGGTTTTTTTCTCCTGCAATTCAGGCCTGACGGTAACAGTCTGCTGTTAGCATTTCTCATTCCCATCTCCGCAGCTAAAGTGGAGAATGTAAATATGCGATCCATGTTTCCAAATCTGATCTAGCACATCTATGTATAACCAGCATACAAAAAAAGAGAATTAAAAAAAAAATAAATTCCTCAAGCCTATTTCCTCAACGATGTTTAGACTTAGACAAATTAGATACTGTGGTACCATTGACAAACTGGCTGCTCACTCTGAGCAAGCGTGGAAGCTGTGGAACGTGTATCAGATGAAGTATTTTCTTTCACAGGCTGATAGGGATTCATTCTTAAATGCAGAGTATAGAAATGTAAATTGATTTATGCACAAGGGAGTAATTACATCATCTGATCCACCTAAATTTCCCAGGTACTGTGACCTGATTATTTCACCATAAAAGATAGAGCCCTAGGACCTATATTCTCAGCAGAAATAACCAGTATTTCCATGAACTGTGGAGGGTCTGCCAGACTGGCAACGAGAACACCACTCAAGTAATAAAGCCATCTGCTTTTGTCAACCTTGATGCAGTCTGTAGCTGCCAGAAAATATTAAAGAAAAAATCAAAATTACTGTAGATTGAGCTTTGTAGGTCCTTGGTTCCATTACCCACATGGTTGGTATCTAATACTCACTGACAGATATACAGATAAACCACTTCAAAATATACACAAAAACCTTGTAATTTTGAGGCACTCTGTCCAGAGGGTATATGCCTTTAACTAAAAGCAGAACATCCATACTAAGCAGTCTACTTTATCATGTTCTGGCCTTTATACGCATTGGAATGCTTTTGCTTCGAGTCTAGCATGCTGGATTAAGTGGATTCTTGGCTAGAGATCCACCTCTGTGCCTAAGGGAAATGGCAGAGATTAGATGCAAGCAGCAGTGAAACACTAAACTTGAAGATTCCCCATTATGCTATTCAGAATAACACTTGAGTTGCTTATAATAGCAAAGGGACTGCACAAATACTGCCCTTGTGGTACCCCTTGCTGTTTGTTCCTTTGAAAAATTAGCAGGCTGTGTGAGGTGAGGCATTTGGAAATAGAAATAAAGAGATAGGAGACTTAAGGAAAACATTTTGCTTGGGTTCTTGTGTTGCTTTGGATTGATCTCAGCGCGGGACGCACTGGTGTTTTAAGTCACACATCTGATAGTAACTCTACCTGCTTTTTCACACTGCACCAACACAAAATGTCAGCTTTAGATAAAATTCTGTCATCCCCACATTGTCTCTACCTGAGTATTTAGGATCCCCAAAGCAATTTCTTTTTCAGATTAACCCCTTTTCCTCTCTTAAGTCTGCACTGCAGTGAGAGTTGTCATTGTGCTGTCAGCAGCACTCCCTGCACAGCATTTGCTGGGAGATGGCAAGAGGGACAGTTGCAGGCTTCACATCCCATCTCAGTATTTCCATCTGCATTGATGACACGATTAACTAACTGCTTTTCCAGATATTTAAAATCTTTAAAAATCATTAAATTGTGAGCTACAGTAACAGAAAATACAAATGGTACTAAGCCAAATAGATCACTTTAAGCTCTTTCCTGAGTAGCAGCATCTCATTTTCACTTCCACATTTAGTTTTTGGCAGTTAAAGGTTCTCATCCCACTGTGTCCCATAAATTACTATGCTGGGATAGTCTTTGCAGTCTAGAGACTGTTTCTAATATGCTGTTCTCTTACAGTGTCTCATTGATGTTTTCAGTTCATTAAGTAGATACATGAAAGAAAAATACCCTAGGTTTTAGAAATTCACAGTTCTGTTTCTGCAAATGACTGAGGCGATTAATCCAGTCATCTGCTTGCTTCTGTGGAAGCCTGAATAAGGGCTGAAGGATTTGGCTTTCAATTTATTTAAAGAGGGAACTTAAGTTAATTTACAGAGAAGCAGTGCTTCACAGCCATAGGTGTTATCAGTGATAAAATGAAAACAATAGCCTGGTTGGTGAAAATAAAATAATAAAATGATGAGACTCAGTTATTAGTTGGCACGTGTTAAAAGACTTGCTGTTCTGAGCTTAGCCTGGTCTAAAAACGGTCTGTGGCCACTTATCTAAAATAAAAGACAACATCATACCTTATTCTGATCTTCTGGGAACTAGTTACTCATGGTTTATATCCATAGAAGTGTTATCACATTATTTTGCTTGTATCTCACAGTCTCATGGCTTCCGAGACATGCAGCCTCCAGCTGTCACTCAAAATGCAGAAGGTGCTGAAATGAACCCTCGCAAACGGCCACGGAGAGAAGAGGAAAAGTAAGAGATTCAAAAGTTGAATGTTAAAAAATGTGTGCTACAGGAGAACAGTTGCGTAGTCAGCGTGCAACCAAAGGTAGCCTGAGAGACTCTAACTTAAATTCCAGCTCTGGATGTTATTTTAACATTTGTGTGGCAGGAAATTCCTTTGTGTATGGCATAATTTTGTGATAAAATTCTATGTTTTCTATAACAAGAGGCTTCAGCTCATTTTTGGGGAGGGGTGGGGGGAAGAGATGGAGAATGTAAGTTTTTTACTCTGGGTAAAAAAAGCAATGAAATGTGAGCATCTAGTAGAGTACATTTAATGACATAGGTCTTGACCACTCATCTGGTTTTGTGTGTATCTGAATTTTAACAAGGTTTCATGTAGCAGTCTGCTCACATGCCTCAGATCAGGGCAAAAGGCAGTGGAGTTGCTGATGGATGCTTTAAGATAAATACATGCTTAAAAGCTGTACCAGATGGGGGCATTAGCCCTTACCTGCTGCAAAGTCCTTGATCAAGGACAATCAAAGCACTGTTTTGAACTTCTCATTTATCTTGTACTGGCAACAATAGAGATGAAAAACTAGATCTGAAGGACAAAAGATTTAATCCAGCATGGTAATTTGCTGCCTCTATCATAGTAAGAATATTTTACCATCAAACTCGAACCAAACTGCTGCATAGCTCTTACCTTCCGTTCATTCTTTACCAAAGCATTCACAGTGAGCTGCTGTAATCAGGATCTGTTTTGTTCATGGCTTTAATAAAGAGGAAACCCAGGCTGCTTAGACACCAGCAATAGATTAACAGCTCCCAAATCTAAACCAAATGAGGGAATGAATGTACACTGAAAATACAGCATGGTTTTGTCCTTTCTAGTAAGAGAAAACAAATCTATCAGATTATTAGAGGGGAAGAAAGGTACTGCAGTGCAAAATAGTAATTACTTCAATTATGAGAAGTGTTTGTCTGTCATGCACACATATGACCCCTTTCTGACATACTGCTCGATAATGTTATAGCTGAGGAAACTCAGCCAGCAAGCTAAATGGAGAATTCAAGTTGTGGGAGTCACTATCTTTAATTTATAATTTAGTAACACTAAGCTGCCTTTGCTTTGAAACAAAATTCAGTGCTGAATCTGAGTCACGAAACCTGTCTATTCAAAAAGCTGTAAAAAAAAAAGTGGCAGTGATTTCTGGATCATTATAGTGTTTAGATATAAATTACATAATAAAGCATTAAAAGGAGAAGTAATTCAGCTGCCATACAGCAGCCCAGGCTGTGTCAAAATTTCAAACCTGTGAGTCAGGGAGAAGCTCTCAAGCAAGCATGACACAGAGGAAGAAAGGCAGTGGGATTTGTGACTCAAACATTTCAATGCAGGAGACACAGGCAAACAAAAGGATCCTACTGCATGTGATGTCAGCAAGCACTCCATTTGGGAATAATAGCTTCCTACGTATTGCAGTGCAAGAAGGGGGAGCTAGCACAGTACACATGCCTACGTAGTCACAACGAAAACCATCCATTAAGAATGTTGTAGCAGGATTTTAAGAAGCGCTGCTGGTTACTAGTGATAGCTGCTCTCCACTGTGTTTGATATTTATGGAAAAATCCATTTCTCTCCATTTACTGTGCTCTGCTAAATATCCTCAACACGTTCTTCCGTGTGTGAGGAGAGTAAGGGCATGCCTCCAATATACTATTAATTTCAGCTGACTGTTGTTCTCTTATTTTGTCTGTAGTAGAGTAGCATCCAGAAGCCCCAGCTGAGATGCTGATCCTGTTATACCAAGATAAATCGTTTTGGCTGAGTGACTGTTACATCTTCCAGTATTCCAGGCATCATCAAACTAAAAGAATTGCATAGTTACTGGTGAACAGTGGGAGTTACAAAACATCCAGAGGAGACACTAGAGGCTCTCTATGTTGAGATTTATTTATTTATTTTATATTGAAGTTACAATAAAAAATCAGCTCTGCAGACCAGAACTAGAGAGAAGGATCTGTTGGCTGAGACAAAATTAGATTAAATGAGCCAGATTTTGTTCTCATCTGCTGGAGACAGGGAAGCTGTTCCAGGCTTAGAAATGAGTATAAAGAAAGAACTTGACCACTGCTTCAACAATAAATCTTCCATGGCAAGTTGATATTTTCTTACGTGTGCCTGTAACTCTTACGTTTCACAGCACTGGTGCACAACAGTGAGTGGAATGAGAGAATTCTGTGACTGCACAGAAAGTAAGATTCTGAGTAGCTGATGTCACAGAACTGAGTCAAAAATAAAATGGGGCATTTGATTTGCTGCCTAAGTCCCAGTTGCCTGAAAGCCAAAAGCTTTAACTATCATGCTGAGTTTATAAGTAATCCATTTTTGTAGGGATGACATTTACTTGTGGTGTAAGATCCTACTTTGTCATCACAACAAGAACACAGTATCTACCACAGGGCTTGCCAACAGGAAAACACTGCGGTCACAGTATACCGCTTCTCAAGCCCAGAACCATGCTTTGAAACTCTTCAGTTTGGACAGGGAAAAAAACAATTCATTTCTTCCTGGTTTTATGTGTTCTGCCCCTTTTTCATTATGAAACACTGCAAAACCAACTAGCTTCCAACTAGAATAAATTTAAGGAAACATGGAGAAGACATAGCTTAACATAAGGTAAGAAGATGTAGGTTCAAGTTCTGCAGTCACGGTCTTGTACTGAAGTCAGTTACAAACTTGTTGACTAATGTGGAAGGCAATTCAGCTGCTAAGCTGGATGTTGAATACGGTGCTGAGAAAAGTACATTTAAAACATAACATCTCTTTTTCTATTGAATTTAGTTATTTGGCAGCACTAAATTTAGAATCATTACTCTAAGGTATTTCATGGATTAACAACAAAGGTGAAATCCTTACTGCCTGCCTTTTTAACTCCATCCTTTTTCTGAACAAAAGAAGATACATAAGTTGGAAAGAGAAGTCATTGTGTTCCAGCTTCTCAGATTGTCTTTACCATGCTGGGGATCAAAATTATTTAGAAAGGCACATTATGCTGTATTATACTTTTTTAACACATGCTAATTCTATATGAAATACATTTGATGGAGTTTTGAAATATTGCTTGATGCTTTCTTGCCCTAAGACAGAGTACTTTGAGGGAAATGGAATAAATAAAGCACTTTACATTGCAGTAACATGAATATTACAACAGAATACATAGGGGAAATAATACTTCTTTTTATGGGATGAGAACCAGAGAAGTTAACCTGCAATTCCCAAACCAGCTGACAAGAAAGGGCCCTGGCTAAGAGTATACACACAGGAGTCTGGCTGCAGGGGAATGAGGCACTGGCTGCTGGAGCTGGCAGTACCTTAGGGCCGCCAAGCAGCCTGCCCAGGCCTCCTCCGCACCAGTCCTCCTCTCGACTTGAGGAACCAGTGCCAGCTGCTACCTGCTCCTTGGCTTCCCCTCTCCCTGGCTTGCCAGGCTGTGTTCTCAATGTCTTGTGGCTTCCAGCCATAGAGTCATTTTAGATTATTAGGGTCAGGAGAGTTGGCTTCTTCCCTTGGCTACTGCAAGATTCTGCATTAATGTTCTATCCTGAAGAATGAAATCACCAGGAACTGGCCCCCTTCCCAGCACTGAATTTCACCCATAAATGCACCCACTGTTAGACAGTGAGATACTGTCTTGCATCCTACAAGCAAGAAATATTCATGCAATATGCACCATTTATTGAAGTCTAAGGTTTATGCAGTTTTAACTATAGCTGTAAAAATAATAAATGGTATTAAAAGCAATAGTTCGATCACTGCACAGCCAGAAAACATGTTAGATTATATGCTGAAAGGATGCATAGAAAAGTACGTAGTTTACTAACTGAGTCTTCAAGAATTATAGCTAATATTGTTTATTACAAGAATTACTTGTCATCGATTTAAATAAAGCCAGAGGAGCATCACAATAGTAAAAAAATAAAATAAATTACATTTCAGTTTCAAATAATGAGAAAGGGGAATATTTAAAATACAAAACATCTAGTGAAGTAAAAAGGAATCTCTACAGACCTCAATAAATGATTCTACTTGCATTCTGATGCCTTTCTCAAACATGCCATTTGAATACTTGCTCAGTTTGGTATCTCACACTGCATTATTCTGGAGTTTGAAATTTAGGACATGTGTACTTCTAATACTCTAATTTATTTATTGTGAACCACTGCAATTTTAGCAACACAGTTACAACTACATTAGTGATTCTTTAGGTATTATAGTTGCTGATAAAATAAAATGTTTTGGACTCAAGAACAAGTCTCCTTAGCACGAAAATTACGCCTCTGAAGTCTAGCATGTCAATAAGAGACTGTAACATAATTTGTAACACCTTTTTTGCTATATAAACTTACTACACATTTGACTGTAAATGCTAAGGAATATATCACACCAATGTGTCTCTTTAGAAGTCTTTTTTTTTATAATTAGCAAAAATTTCTGTGGCTAAATAATAGAATTTGAGACTGTCCACCCACTGCATACATACTTCAAAGTCTATGCATCCTACCATTCTATTTTGTCTGTTCTCTTATCACACATACATTACAAAAATAATAGACACAGCAGTGGTTGCTTTCTGGCACTCTTGTGACTGATTAAAAAAAATAATGATTTTAAAGACATTTCTATGTACATGACTGTAAAATTCAAGGTCTTGTGACTGGAGCAGAATATCACAGAAACAGGGATCTAATCTACAGCGAAATGATGAACATGTAATTTAAAGTAAGTCCATGGAAGAACCAATATATTTTCAATCCCACTAGGCACCTGCCTTAAATTTTGCTCTCGTTGTAGGATGATACTCACCTTCCACCCCAAAAGTGTAGAATATGCACTCATTGTTAAAACCCTAGAACAGAATATAAATGGAATTGAAGCAGTACATCCCTTTGTGTTGCCTCCTGGGAGCAGAAAGGATCTGCAGACCTAGGAATTCCAGCAGTGTTACATTCACACAGTATATAGTACTGTGGGACTTCAGATTCAGATGAAATGCGTGGCAAAAGTGGAAAGTATAAAGGAAAGCCCTGGCACAGTAGCACTGCCAGCAAGCTCTGTTTGCTGATATCCAGGAGGTCTGTGCCCCTCATCTCTGTTTAGCAGTAAAAGGAAATCATGCTGATGAAGAGTGACTGATTGCTGAAGTGGATCAGCCTTAATGAGAAGATACTGGACTCTGGTGTGCTCCTGCTTGCAGGATGATCTCATGATTTGACAACATCCAGACCACATTACTAAGTGTTATATGGTCAGCTGTGTTTTGCTGCAGCAATCCCATGGGCACTAATCTACAAGCCCATTTTGGTCAGTCAATCAAAGGTTTTACCACGTAACAAACTTTGGTTTTCTTAATAAGAAACAAGGTATGGTGCGCTGTATCTGCTTTGACAGTGTTCCAGACCTGTTTAGTCCTTTTGAAGGGCTCAGCTTTTCCATTAGTTCTTTCTTACACATGCTTTTCTTTAACAGATTTCCAAATCTAACTAAATAGACATGGCCTAATAACCTGTCTCTCGCTATTGCTATTCAAGCAACCACCTTTCCTAAAGAGAAGTCTGAATGGAAGGCTGAAAATGGAATTTTCCTTTGGAATGGGACTGGAAATTTCCACAACAGCTGGGAAGTGGCGTACAGGGCTGAAATCCTGTGTTTTGCAATGGATTTGGATATTTCAGAAGAATCTTTGATTGTTAAACTGGAAAAGCTGACCTGACCTTAAAACCACTAAAAAAATCCAAAACAAACAAAGAGTGAGAGAAAAAAAATAGAGAGAAGGACTTTGGTATTTAAGAACATCCTAATACAGTACTTACAGTAAAGGAGCCAGTAAAACTGTGGTAACAGAAGTTACTGTGCTTTTTAAAACTGCAGCTGAACAAAGACTGCACCTAAGAAAATTAACTGGAGCTTGATGCAGCTTGTCAACAGGAGCCTTCTCACTGTGTTCCTTTCAAATTCTTGCTGTCTTTACTCTTAACCAATTGAAATTATTTCAGTGAATTGACCAATATCTGTCTCATTGAATTTGAGGAGATATAAAAAGAACAGGCCTATACAGTCACATTCACAAGGTGACTGATATCTGTCATATGAATACGTACAAAGAACTATTCTCTTTCAAGAATACGCTGCAAGCATCATTTCGTGTATTCTCTCATTTACAACACTACATTCAACAGTAGATGTGTCTTCAAAATGAGAACAGTAAAAGGCTTGGAAATACTTGCTTTTCTGATGGTTTCATCTGGCCAGGAAAACAGAATATAGATTCGAAAACTACTTGTTTATTGCAAAAGCCCTACTTTTTTAAAGAGATCACTTTAGAAAGGCAATTTATTTGCCATTGAGTTTTCCCATTATATTTTTTGTCTGGTGTTGGAGTGTGTATCATAAGTATTTTAAGTACTGTCAAATCATTCTTAATGCCCCTACGCACTTTTTACTTGTTAGTGTACAGGAACCACTTCCAAAGGTTACAAAAAATTAAAAAGCACTTTTTTTGCACTCCATACAATTCAGGTCACCTCCCAGAGGCCTGCTCAAACCCTGCTTATTTCTCACCAGCACGATGAAAAGGAGGAAGGCACTATTTTAAGGCTAAAATAAAACAGGTTTCCTTTGAAACAGCACTGTAAAACCTTCTTTAAAAAATAAAATGCAACATGACGGAGGCACACAGGATGCAAACACCTGTGTTTCCTTCTCAACTCAGGTCCTCCATTTGACAGTATGCTGCAAAACAGTAATTTTCAGAGTCAAAATTTTATGAATTGTGAGTTTATTCCATGCACCTAACTTCGTATCACAGAAACCATTCATACTGCTACCCAGCAATTCTGAGTGCACTGAGGCATTCTAAATTTAACTTCTAGAGTTACTAAATACTAAAAACATTTCATAATAGCATCAAACACACCTGTCACAGATTAGTGATTTACTTGATAGTACATTGTATTTAGAGCTTTCTCTTCTGGACATCAGTAACTAACAGCGTGGTTACCTCCTGCGGTAATTGCCCACCTCACTGTCTCTTCTTGGTGAAGCGATAGCAGGTTCCTGGCTGCCTAACTTAGCCATACCACCCACAGGCACCGTATGTTCCACACTGCAGGTTAATAAGAACAGTTTTTCACCTTTCCCTCCCAGAAACAAATGTCAGCATGGCTTAGAGCCATAAGCTCTTTATTTAATATTGAAGCAAAACAATACTAACTTGACCACAGTGCCAAAACTTGACAAAGTATCCAGAGTATAAAGTTCTACTCTATTTCATTTTAATTAGCGTCCTTTGCAATTAGACAAATGATGAAAAGCACATGGGGACTGCCAAGATGAATCAAGGACATCTGGTAACTTTAACATTTCAACATGAAACAGAGTAGGTATGTCAGATGCTCTTATGTGCTTTTTGAAACAACTAAAAAAAATAAATCATGATTTACAACAATTTCAGAAAAAGACTATCTAAAAGCTTCTGAATCTTCACTTGGACAGCCTTAATCGCTGTTTGCCACGCAACACTAATGTGATCATACATCTTGTTGAATTAGCTGTTACTTCCCTAAGATATTGTTATAATAGAAATTTTTAGAATTGAGATAGAATCATAGAAGAGTTAGAGTTGGAAAGGACTTTACGATCATCCCGTTCCAACTCCCCTGCCATGGGCAGGGCCACCTCCCACAACACCATGCCACCCAAGGCTCTGTCATCAGGTCATATTACACCAAGACTAACTGGATTATAGTTTCTTATTAACTCCCACTGCCTCTGAATTACTAGTGAAAAACTACTTATCATTAACTTAAAACTGCTTTTTAGATACTTGCACTGATACGCATTCTCTTGAGGCTTGTGACTCACTGATGATGTACACATAAACCTAAAAAAATAAAACCAAAATCCAGCAATGACATCATCAGCTGCAACTGTGGGTGATAACCTCCAAAAAGAACTGCAGTGTTTTCTACCCCTCAAACCCACCTGGCATTCCTGAAGAAATGAATGTTGCACGGAAAATAGATAAATTGTATATATATTGAAAGAAATTACTTGGATTCTTTCAGGACAAGCTGCACATTTTTCTGTGGCTCTAATAGCTTTTGGCTGTGAAAGTCTAAGAGTAACTGTGACAATCGCATTTTTAACTTTCAGGGCTCTTACATATTCACAGGATTGCAATATGATCAGTCAACGCTGCTGCCGGAAATGTTCTAAAATTAGTCTGGCTCCGAAATAACAATTCACCAAACGGAAGATAGATTTACAGCAGCACCTGACAGGCAGAGCTAATTACTATAATGCAGGGAACAACATGTTTCAGCAAGCTACTGTCCTGGTTACAATCCGTTAAAACTTGAGAATATTTTTGCCTGCAATTTGGCCATTTCTCAAGGTGTATCTGACATTAAGGATACCACTGCCTCCCATGTGTACAAGCCGGTTTAAATGCATGGCAATTATACCTGTTGGTTGTTGGTATTTATGGACCTGGTAGCTCTGAAAGTAGCTTTTCAGCAGCAATGAATAAAACAAGGGAAAACGCCTTTCACAAATGAAAGACATTTATTAAACAGCAGTAGAATATCAACTACGGTTTGTCTCCCACTGACTGGCTGTAACTTATTTTAAGTTTCATTTGGTGTAGTATCTCCAGCCACTTACCCGCTTCACCAGAACATTGAATAACTAGAGATTACATAGTGTATCATTTATGAAACCAGCAACTACCCATATGGTGATCTCAGAGAATCAGAGAGAGGTTTGGGTTGGAAGGGACCTTAAAGCTCATCCAGTTCCAACCCCTGCCACGGGCAGGAACACCTTCCACTAGACCAGGTTGCTCCAAGCCCCTGTGTCCAGCCTGGCCTTGAACACTGCAGGGATGGGGCAGCTACAGCTCCTCGGGGCAGCTACAGCTCCTCTGGGCACCCTGTGCCAGCGCATCAGTACCCTCACAGTCCGTGCCAGAAGTTTTACCGCTAAATGCTGGAAGTCGGAAAATGAGACCCGCACCTCCTCTTCCCACCCTTCACTAACCACAGCGCTTCCGCAGAGGGCATTTCTGCTGACATTCCCTATGTTTAATTGTCGCTTTCCCTCACGCTAACCCCCTCGGTTTTCCGAACGGGTCTTCACTCCTCCCGGCAGCGAGGAGAGGCCAGGCCGGGTCGGGCCGCCCCCAGCCCCGCTTACCCTCCAGCCCCGTCCTGAACAGCGAGCGGGAGCCCGCGAAGGCGACACCGGCGCCGGAAACGATGAGCGCAGGGAAATCCTGAGGCAGAGATTAGGTAACAGGGAATGTGCTCTCAGGTTTCCTTCGGGTTCCTGTGAAGAACCTACGCGTCTGGCTGCCTTCGCATGACTCATCACATCGGCGAGGCTGTCAGAGCGCCTGCCTCCCCCCCCCCTCAGCCTCCTCCCATCCCTTCTCCGCCCGCTCGGCTGCCGTCCCGTCCCATCTAGTCCCGCCGCGGCCGGGCCTTCCCTCAGGCCGCAGCCCGGACCCCTCAGCCCCCCTCAGCGCTGACCGCGCCCCCGCGGTGCGCGCACCCCCCTCTTTGCTCCCAACCCCCCCCCAACACTTCGCGTCCCGCGGCGTGCGCGCCCTCGCGGGTCCGGC
>JAOEHY010041714.1:0-33261 GCA_025447955.1 Psilopsiagon aurifrons
GGTGAGGCACTGGAATGGGTTGCCCAGGGAAGTTGTGAATGCTTCATCCCTGGTGGTGTTCAAGGCCAGGCTGGACACAGCCTTGGGTGTTATGGTTTAGTGGGAGGTGTCCTTGCCCATGGCAGGGGGTTTGGAACTAGATGATTTTAAGGTCCTTTCCAACTCTAACTATTCTATGATTTTATGATTCTATGATTCATGCTGTTTTCTTCACTTGAGTATCTCCAAACTTGGTGCTGTTGTAGCAGGAGATAAAAACTCAGCTCCAATTTGCCAACTTATGTCAATACAGGAAAAAAAAAGTCTTTTCCATGTCACTTTTCTATTTCACTGTTATTCTATAAAACGTATTTCATAATGTCCAGCCGTGAAGTTTTGCTTTAAAAGTGTTTCATGAAACAATTCATAATATACATTTCAAATGGCGATGAAAGTTAAAACTTATTATAACATTTTCAATGCAAAAGACTAGTCTATTGTGACAACGTGAAAGAAGTGGACATGCTTTTTGCTAATGGAACCCTGCATGAATCCTTACTTTTTAATTTCCCAGCATAAGAGTAAGAATGAAAACAAAGGACCCAAAGTACAAATTGTTCTAAGCAGATTTTTCTCATTCTTAACATGTGGAATGAAAGCCAGAGAAAGGCGGTTGAAATTGTTCTGGAGGAAATAATTGCATGAAAAATGAAGTGAAGAATGTGAGAATTCTTGAAAGCATCTATTGAAGAACTGAATTTTTAATTATGCATTCTTTAAAAGTCAACCTACAGTCCTAGGTGATAAATTCATGCATAAAGTCAGCTGTCATTAGAGTGAACAAAGCTTGAGGAGTGATCCTAATGCAGTTTATCATCTCTTTCTCTAAACCCATAAAGAACAGTCATCAGAGTTCCAAAATGTCCACCTGCTGCAACTTTGATCATTTGAATTTAGTGATCCTCATAACTGAAGTGGCATCACCAGTCTGGGAGAAATGAGTGATCAAATATTAAAATAAAGAATTTTCTCATCTGAACCTTCATTTGAGGCTCTTTTCATCTTGTTCTTACTACAATACACAGATTTAGGTGTGCTTCAGAGATGAATGAGACTCAGCAATCACAACAGCAAACATGGGAACTATTCTACCATATTCTTTGAGAATAAGCCAAGACTAATTACCCTGCAAGTAAGAAAAAAAAAAAAAAGTTCTACAAATTAAAAATAATTTTAAGAAAAAGCTCTTAGGGGACAAACTCTGGACAGTTGCCAGTTCTAAACTGGCCAATGCATCTAAAATTAAAGAAAACCTGTTTTAAAGAAGACGAAATGTGCAACTGATGGCTCAGATGAGTGTCAGCAAAGGCAGTTGACATTCCTCAAAGCATTTATCTACCCAAATCATACTTTTAACAGTTCTAAGAAGCTTAAGTTCAGGAGAACAACTCAGGAAATCTCTGACTTAATTTTCTGAGGTGCCTAATACATCTTAAATGCCTAATGATATGCTATCGAGCAAATTCAGCAGAGTCCTTGCTAGCTGAGGTGGCAGGTGAGTCACTTCAGGAGACAGTCTGAGGGGCCTGAGGTGATAGCTGAGGTGATAGCCAAAGTGGTTTGAACCCTGAGTTCCCACATCCCAAGACAGAATATTGTTGGGTACATGCTGAGGGAAAAGAATGTTCTGGACGGCAACACATTCCTCCCCTTCTGTTGAAGGTGTGTCATTGTGTCACCAGAATGATAAGAGAATGAGAAAAAAAGTCTCTTTAATTTCAATCTGCTGCTACTTGTGAAGTTAACTGAAGAGTGGGAGACAAGCAACAGTTTATGCATTTCACATTAGATTATTACTGCACAAAAAAAGAAAAATAACATGCTGAAGTTTAGTCCTATCTTAGTTCTCCAACCCTGTCTAAGAAAGCAGTTTCTGGCCCTGACTTCCAGTTTCACAGAGGTATTTAGGGCTATGCAAAAGTTAGTGCTTCAAAGAATGCCTTCTTCCTTCAAATGCACTTTTTGTTAATTTATGTTAATTAATACTCAGAACTCAGTTAATTATTACCAAGAACTCAGAATAGTGCCCCTTACAAATACTAAAAAGTGAATGAATTTCAGAACTTCCCTGGTGTTTAGGTGGGCTGGGAGGCAGTCAAGCATATGGATTATGTTCCCAGAGGCAGGTGACGAATGCCCAAACCTAGGATGAATGCCACAGGCACTGCAATAGATCAGGAAATGTAGCAGGAAAAGGGAACATTTACACCACACCTTGAAAATTTCCATAACAGTTGAGAAATCAATTATTTCTCATAACAAAGACTTAAGAAATTAGAAATAAAGGCGCAAAGCTGATGTGACATTAAAATACATTTACATGGGTAAGAACTCTAAAGTAGATCAAAAGATTAACATAATCAAATGGCAAACGACCTGAAGTGATCAAGATGAACAGCAAGCAAAAGGAAGTAAGCGATCAAAGTGTAACACCTGCTGCCACAGACAACTTCTATGTTAGAAGTGTATTAACAACTTGAAGCATCATCTCCATTCCCATCAAGGACCCAAATATTAAATCTATTAAGCAAAAACAAGCCCCTGCTCCTGCTAGAAATATTTTCATATATGCACCCAAGTGACTTTTATTCCACACATTCAT
This sequence comes from Psilopsiagon aurifrons, assembly GCA_025447955.1. NCBI lineage: Eukaryota > Metazoa > Chordata > Aves > Psittaciformes > Psittacidae > Psilopsiagon > Psilopsiagon aurifrons. The sequence continues at coordinate 2,642 of JAOEHY010041714.1, forward strand.
GGATAAGGGAGGCTTATAATGAACATTAGGAACTGCAACTGCATGGACAACTCAGCATAAGATTGGTGTAAACTATGTCCTCAGAATTATAATGACAAAAGCCCCAAATCTGGGAGTTAACAAGGTTCTATTTAGACAAATTTACTAGAAAATTCATTTCTCTTAGTTTCTACATGAAAATTATTTGAGTACACTAAAGGTGAGGTTCTTAATGTCACCAGACATTATGGAGTCTGACTTGTCCCATTACAGAAATCTATTTTCAGTACACACACCAAAGCAGTAACAATGTCAAGTAAATGACTCTTGACTTCATAATTACTGTCTTTATTTCAGTCAAAAACGCAGCCATTTCTGGTTATGAAGTTATAATTGCAAAATCACCTTATTTAAAGTTATAAAACAAGTTCCTACAAACTCTTGAGACAAGATCTCGTGACTTGGATAAAGAACACAAAAGTTGCAAGAAGTGTAGCTTTGTGTTAGAAAACATACCTTTAACTGTGCTGAAAATCTGCCCAAGGTGTTACCAAAAGAAAAGAAACAAAGCCAAATCACAGTCAGAATGTTCTTGGTAGGCATTTTCTAGATCTTTGCAGCTAAATTTCCCAAAGGATCTGTCCAAAGTAGATAATTCCTGCGCTGGCAGTAAAAAGGACTTTCTTTGCAATTGTTTCTCTGAAGTGCTAAATCCTTGTTACATAGCAAAAAGCAAGTATCCTGTGTTTTCCAATCTGCACATTCTTTTATTTCCATGCACGTGCATGTGCTTAGAGGACAGAACTTTCAGCTTACACCTTAACAGAACCCAGTAGAACTTCATTGCGACACTCCTAACCAGATGAAAAAGAAAATGGGGAACACTTTTTAGTTATACAATTTCACTGAGATTATTACATCACACCAGGTATTTCAGAGGATACTAACTCATTGCTGTTTACTGTTTCACTATTTGCTTATCACAGTAGAATATGGCATGAAGAAGTCACTGCTACTATTGCAGACAGGTATCCCAAAATATGTGCATATTACTGTGCTTTTGCAGGTAAATACTGACTTATATAGCAATAAAATGTTAAATCCAATACATTAAACTGAGTAAAACATTGACTGATAAGCACATGTTTTTCACAAATTCTAGAAAATAAAGGCTAAAGATAAGACATGAAGAAGTTTTTTGGGAAAAAATTGAAGAAATTTTATATTTAGGGAGACCCAAATTTCTATTAGAAAATTTACAAGTAAATCCTCTGTGTTTTAACAAAAAAGCAACGATTACTGAAGACCTTCATAAAGCATTCTTGCACTTCAAAACCTATAAAAACTTAAGGTTTGATAAAAGGAAGTTGACTCAAAGGTCCCAGTATGCATAAACCCCCCATATTCACCCAGATTTTCTCCCTTTTTTTCTCTCGGCATAAGCTAAGCATTATTTTTCTTTTTTCTAACTGATATTCATGGAGCATAATGTCCAGAATTTAAAATACCTATTTAGAACTATCATTGCATGTTGAACTTAGAAATCCAAGTTCCATACTGAACCTCTCATGCTCAGTTCCTATTTTTATCAGGGTATTTCTCCATTCTATAAATTCACTGGATATTTCAAAGTTTTGTCTCTGGACTACTACAGAAATATGCTATATAATTTCTAAAGCTGTTTAGAATTTGTCATTCAGAGGTTCTAAAATAGTAGTGCTATTCTTTTTTGTCTTTCCTTCTATCTGATTTTAAACATTTTGTAGATCACCATAAGCTAGTCAGCAACTAGTAAAATCTCAAAATTTATCTCAAGACTGTACTCCAGCTTCGGCTATCACTAGAGATCTTCCTTTTTAACTTATCAGTTGAAGATAAAACAGTTAGCATGTCATTTTAAGGCAACAAAGGATTTGAATTTGTATGCTTCCTGGTTGCACTTCTGTGCTAGAACCTGGCTCTGGCACAAGCAAAAGCAAGAACATTTTTTTCGAGGTCTGTCCATGCGGAGGGTCTGCATACCTTCAAACCCCACTGAATTCTGTGGAAGTACAGTGCCCTTAGATGCCCTCAAAGTCTGCAAAATCTCAGCCCTTGAACTGATTTAATGGCACAGATTGGTGATCAGTACCTGTTGTGGCCAGTATAAAACAGCAGTGATTGGCAGTCCAAGAATAAGATGCTGGCAGAACAGCAGGACCCACAAGTGCTGAGGGAGCTGGTAGATGTGATTGCAAGGCCACTCTTGATAATCACTGATCAATCATGGTGATTGGGAGGAGTGCCTAAACACTGGAAGAAAGCTAATGCCACTCCTGTCTCGAAGTTGAACAAGAAACACAAGGGAACTACAGGCCGGTCAGCCTCTCCTTGATCCATGGAAAGGTGATAGAACAGTCCTGGAAAACACTTCAGGTAGATAATCAAAAGGAAAATCATCAGGAGCAGTCAGCTTGGATTCACCCAGGGGAAGTCATACTTGACTAACTTGACAAAGTTCTAAAGCAACATGACTGGCTTAGTAGATGTGGGGAAAGCAGAATTCACCTGAACTTTGCTAAGGACTTTGACACTGTCTCCTCTAAGATCCTCAGAGACAAGAGATGGATGTGTTTTTGCTAGATGAGTAGACAGTGAGCTGGGTTGAAAAGAGGTGAATTTGGGGCCCACAAAGTGGTGATCAGTCTCTTAACAAGAACCAAGAATTTACAATAATGTATCTATGACTTCCTTTGCCTTTTTATCCTCACTTTTTCGTTAATTCCAGATTGTCAGGGAGGATTTGGATATATATGTATTTGCAACAACAGTGTATCTTCCACTACCAAGCTGTTCTTTCATTTGTTATTGTCTTAGGCCCCTAAAAGTTAAAAAGCACATCAGAGTGTTGTATTTTTCAATGTCTGCAGGAAGCAAAGGCAGGATTGCCTTTTGTTTTGTTAAATAGTGACCACACTCTGAACAACAGTCATCACGCTAATTGATTCTTTCTCTCTCAAATGATAAGATAGAAAAGGGAGCTGTCAGTCTCAAACTATTTAATTTCATTATGATTGGCTACCTCATCTGTAATATCTATTTAAAGCAGCTTATCTGTAGTAGGGCTCTGAGAAAAAGAACTCAACCCACCACCACCAACAAACACCCCAAAATACCAAAACAAAACAAAAACAACCCCCCCAAAAAACACCACCACCACCCCCTAAAACCCAACCAAGCAAAACTCAAACAATACATCTTAGGTGTAAAAACATCCTGCATATGCTTGGTGTGACCCTTTGCTTTGGGACAGACAGGTGATACAACCCCAGCAATTTAATGAAATGTTTCATGTGTCATAAACCCATTGTTTATACTCTGTAGGTTGCTAAAAAGGATTTAGAATGTCAGTTCTACTGAGATGGCTGAGATGGCAGCTTGGTACAAATGAGAAGGACAGCCTAACTGTCTTGGTTTTCTACATGTACCATATGTATTTTTGATGCAACAAGTAAAATAATTTCAGAGTAATACATAATGATTTCTGACATTAAGATCTTATCAATCAGTAAATTTGGAAAAAAATGAATCACTATGTTAGGCACTAAGTAACTATTTAAAATACCAAATACATACGTCAGAATCAAACATTATTTTTTTTCTGTTACCAAAGACTCAAATTCAAATTGAATCACCTTGTGAAAAATTTGCTGTATTTTTAAAGTGTCTGTTTTGCATTTGCAAAGGCAGTGTTACCTCTGAACCAGACAATGTCTGATACATTTTCTTGATGCCACTTGTTAGGTTTACTCTAAGCTTGATGTCACTTGTTAAGTTTACTCTAAGAATTCGCTTCAGGGATACAAATAAGAACTGCTCTGTTGCAGAAGCGTCAGCTCAGATACAAAATTTTATCAGAGCAATCAATTAATTATATAAAAGGCGTGCTTATCCTGCAAAAAGCAGCCTCCAGTAGGCCCTTCAAACTCTTACGTGTCCTTTGTGCATTAAAAGAAGGGCAGATATTTTATAATGGACCTCTCCAGAATGATTTGGGAAAACATTACAACAAACTACCTTCAAACCATAATTCACACAATGGATACAAGTGACCCAATGGAAATTGGTTCTTTTCAATTAGGAGCCCTTGAAATATAACCCTGCACATGATTATTTTTTCAACAGCAGTGTTACACTTGTAAGGTCTGTGGCTGAAGAGCCCCTCACTGCATAGAGCCTGAGTATCAGTTGCCAGCTGCACACAGCAGATGAAAGCTGAGAGCAGGGATGAGCGCTACAAGGTGACTAACAGCATCATATCATTACTTTTTTTACTTATGAAAAAAAAAATACCACCCAGAGGCATTAGTGTAAAAATACTTTTGTGACCAAATCTCCAATATTTGACCTTTTTTCACACGCAATAATATTTTTGTTAATAGCATCACAAGATCTTCCCATGTGCTCAAGAACAAAGGTCTCCTTGTCCTTATTTTCCCCATTGTACCAACAAGACATGAATTCTACTTGTTCAAATATTACATAGATTCATACTATCGGAGTATCATCAGTTAAAAACTTCCATGTGTACCAGCTACCTGACTGCATACTTAAGGTACAATCAGATTAAACAAATTTTGCCTTTTCTCCCCAAATTCTACTGTAAGACCTGTATTTAGTAAAAAACAAATCCTAAAACAAACAAACAGAAATTTAAAACCAAAACAAAACAGATTTTGCCTTAACAAGAAGGCACTGCTTGAGTGAAAACTCTTAATACATGTCTCCGGATCAGTGTTAAAATTCTTACAGAATTTTTACAGAATTTTAACTGAAAACAATGTTTTCAGGCTTTGTAGCCTGTGTGTAGGTCCTTTAAGAAAGTTTCCACACAATGTAAGAATCTTGCTTTTCAGTGTTGTGAAGCATTGGCACATCAAATGAGAAGCAATTTATGATAGCTGATAGAAAAGTAGTGCATATTTTGAAGACTGGACTATGCATCTGGTTGCATAAATATGATGCCATGTGCCAAAATTTGGGCACCTAACTTGATCTATTTAACACCAAATTAACATAAGGAGTAATTTCACTTATATATGTAGCATGTATATCAGGGTTTTTCTTCAGTGTCGTTACTCCATTTGGAATACAGGCATGACGAGAAGTCAAGAAAGCATCAAGGCATTTTACTCTTTGTGTTATAGCTCTCAGCTGGACTAATAAATGGTACCGAACTCTATATATTTTAGAGCTGGCAAGTGTATTACATGGAATAGGCCAGATAATAAAACACTGAACAATTCTAGGGAGAACCCCGCCGAGGAAAATAAAACTGAAGCATAAACCAGAAGCTCCACTGCTCTCCAAGGAACAGCAGGGCTGCGGAAAAAGTGGGGGAACTGATGGACTGCTGTGACAGCCCAGAGGCAGAAGTCCTGCTCACTGGGGTAGATGTCCATGACTCTCACTTATGACTAGGAACAGCAGTATTCACACTAGGAGCATTTACTGCAGGAGGAAGCCCATGCAAGCTTCCCTGGCTGAATGACATTAGAAAGGAGTAAAGTACTTCAAGAAAATAACACTTGTGTTACTTCAACTGTCAGTCACAGAACAACAAAATGGCCTTCGTGAAGAAATCAGCATCTGAAAACCTGTGGCAAGTCCTCCTGTAAGTCTTTCCATACAAAAAGAGCATCAGCCAGAAAGGTCAGTTGTATGTTAGTGCCTAATCCAAAAATTTTTCAGGCAAACAGTGGTTCCCAGAAGCAAAAGAGAAAACATTTTACATACGTCTTTTACTGGAGTGTAATGCCTAGTTTCAGTGTACTTGCTGAATCTGCAGCAACCGGCAGCAATACAGGTCTGAGTTTGTCAGCCTTTATGCCACACTTTGGAGACCACCAGCATTACCTTAGAGCAGCATCCTGGCAATGCAAGTGCTCTCTCTAAAATTCCTTCCTCATGTTTCTTTCTCATTAGTGATCTCTGATTCGCTTAAGGCAAGTATTATCTCATTCTCAGTTACGACGGAAACAATACATTTTTATGCACGGGTCATCACTTTGTGAAGCTTGTTAACAGAGCAGGACTCATCTCCATGGGACAGTTTCAAGAAAACTTCCGTCTCGGAACTGTTTATTTCCATAAAGGAAGCACATATTGGAAAGCTATATGAGGAGTAGCCTCAGCTGTTTCATTCAGAATTATATTTAGTATGTTTGTACGGCAGCGCCTCTGCTGCCAAATACCATTGCACAACTAACCAGGGTTTACAAAACTGATACAGTATATGGATTTCAAAACTCTAAAGTATTAATCATAAATCAGTAAGAAAAAGTCAAAATATCTGAAGTGTTCACAGAGAAAAATATTCCAAAATAATTTGTTCAACCTTCTAGAAATAGTTTATCCATAAATATCTTATATTGATACATTAAAAATCTGTTCAGAACATTGGAAAACTCAGTAATATTTGGCCAGAACTCTTCCAAAAAAAGAAGTTATAGTCCCTCAGAGGACCTTGATTTAGTTGAATCAACATTTTGAAGAAGAAAACATTTCTATAAGAAAATTTTCTCTCTGGCCTTAAGGAGTAACATCATTAACTTGTTTGATAGACGAAAACTCACAAAGTTATCTGTAGCAAAACCGGGAACTGAATGAGACTGACACCTTTTGTGTAGTACAACAGAACATCTCCCATTTCTCCATACAACCTATTGCAATCATTGTGCCAAACCTTATAGACTTGGCTGCACAAGTGACACCAGTGCTTGATAGCAAACAGTGCCTCAGTCACACCCAGCTACAGTCTGGCAGAGAAAGCAGTAATTCCAGAACTTGGAACTTTAGTGTTGAATAACTGGTTCTGTACTTCTATAGCAAAAGGCGAGTTGTTACATTTTGCTAACTGGTCTACACTGGGGACATTATTTTCCTTTATTCTAACTCCTCTAACAGCAGAGGGGCAATTTTAGGCACTAAATTGCAAACACTTCTAAGCATGCACATGACTCTTCCTTCCAGTTGAACACTAGGACTGCTATGTGTTATGCTTTCATCACCCTCTGAAAAAACCTCATTTAATTTACATAATAAGGTAACCAAACACATAACATTGGGGGTTCTAGGTTATAGAAGTATCATAACATGCTGCAGAATGTAAAAATATTAGTAACCAATTAGTAACAAGCAGTTAGTTACCATTTCTACTAGATTAAAAAATGCTGTTATTAAACTTATGGAAAGAACTGGGCTTGCTCCCCTTTAGTCAACCTCTCCTTACCTCCTCAGATCTGCTGCTTTGAATACCAGCGCAGCTATTGTTTTGACTGCAGAGCAAGCCAAAATAACTTTTTTAACAAACTATTTTCTACTATACTGGCAACTGAATAAAAGGGATCTAGTTATTTCAGACTGTTTGACAGAGAAGCAGTTGCTGCTTCTCCAAGGTAATGCACCTGTAAAAAGGAGGAATGCAGATATCATTCATTTTAGGCCACCATGCAGTGACTGTCTCAGACAAGATTCATAAATCCTGCCAGGTCTGAACACAGCAGCTAGCAGGAAGGCACAGCAGAAGTGCCAGATAGAGCTCAAGTGGCTGAAGTTGATGCTTCTGCATCTTCATTGCTTTACTTTCCCCAAAGGTGTCTTAAAGTCAATTTGGGAAGGTCTGAACTCACGTCTTCCCGAAATAATAGTGAGCCTCTCTGTATATACATACACATACACACTGCTCTTTCTCAAATATTAAAGTAGCATACATTGGTTGTTCATCATACGGTCACGCACTGTTGCCTCTCACAGAAGGGATCTGGAGTTCAGAGACAAATTGACACTGAGTTAGCTTTATGTGTTTATCTAATTTTAACCATCATTTACATATACTGGCTTCTGCAAGGTGCTCAGTTATTAAAAAATTCAGACCAAATGGTACCATTGGTGCTCTAAAGAATATCATGCTGACATATCAGGTACACAAAGCAGTAACATATAGCAGCATTTATTACCTATAACCAAAAAAAGGTATCGAGAATGAAAAAACTAACTATATCTAAAAGTAATAAAAGCTGCACATTTGCCTACACTCTGAACAAACTTGGATGGGCTGTGGGTTATGGCCAATTTAGAATAATTTACCATCCAGATAGTCTGCATTGGAACAATAAAAATCCCATTTGTTTAGATTTATTTTAACAGCAAGATAATCATAGGCTAATCACATATGCATCTTTTCCCTACTGCATAATATGTATTTTCATTTAGGCAAAATTATAAGAAATTTAAATTCACTGGCCTTAGAAGAATAGAAGGGTAAAACCAATTACTTTAATGAGTAAAAAGCCTTTGGGTTGCTGATAATTCAGATCTCTAACAGAGAAAAGGGCATAATATTATACCATGGATTACAGTATTCAAGACAAGAAAACAGTCTGGTTTATTTTTATCCTACTGACTTATCTCTGATTTGAAGATGCACCAGTATCATGCTAGGCACCAGTGTAGGCTTTAAAGTTCAACACTTCTAAAAACAAAAGACAAGGATAAGTAAGTTGGCAGAGCTCCATAGAAACAACCTGAGAAGCCAGATTCAAATTGTCTTAGCTGTCTTCAGACTAAATCTTGGATTAACAAAAAATACTAAAGTCATAATTATTTATCCAAGATTTAAATCTGAGTGCAAGTGACTACATTTCATGCTAATTTTCAGGATTAAGAGGATTGATTTTACAGGTATTTTCTGAAATGTCAGAATGTCTTGCTTTCCGTATCTCCAAGGGACTCCCTCAGCAAATATTATGAGTCAAATGACAATGGAATACATTCAGTTGTTGTGAATGGCAGCCAGCCAGCACTGATGGATGACAGCAGGCAGGAAAGGCAACCCAGGGGACTGATACTTGGCTAGCAGGTGGAAAGTTAAGAGTAGAACACATTGCTCACCTTTAACAGAATGCAGGGAAGCCTCCCGCAGCAGTTTCACTGAAAATAAAGCAGTGCTTTCAAAACAGCAGTGCTTAGGCAAGACATTTATTCAGTGTCTGATTCTTTTTTCTAAAGCTTTCAGTCAGGAATTATATTTCTCAATAGAGTCCTGCAAGCCCAGCTGCAGCACTGTCAGAGAGGAGGGATGTAGTAAGGTCCTGGCTTTCCCCAGGGACATCTGAGAGAAGCTGCTCCTCAAGAGGGAGCATGGCCACAGGAGCAGGATCTGGACATGGAGGAGGGCGGGGCACAGGGAGGAAGCATCACTCCTGGCTCCTCACCAGAGCTGTGCAAGTGCTGCAGGCTCCAGCCGAAGAGGACAATGGCACGTCTGGATGACAGACCTCCCAGAACTGTTTGCACCTCAAAGCTCTCTTTGCCCTGAACAGCTGTTGGCATGTCAGAAAATCTGAGCGTATTTTACTTTGGAGGTTTTCACAGCTCAAACACTTCTCTCTGTTTTTTCAGGAACAGAAAAACTTGATGATAATTTCTCCCCCTCAGCTCTCATGGGTGACCTATATTATTCCTAATTATTTCTTGATTTGCGTGTTTGCTAAACAAAGATGAGAAACCATGAAGAGTGACAAAACCTGATATGCAAGAGAGCATTAAAATAGACACACGTTAATAGACACAAATATAATGCTATAATTTCTTTTAATTAAGTTTAGCAGGAATTAAGTGAACTATTTCTCAAATATTTTGCACCTCTGAGTGTAACATTAGTTAAGTAGCTAAATAAGCATGCTTTTGGAATGGCTGCATAATGACAGACAAGCTTACCTATGAAAACAATCCTGGGAAGAAGCTGGTCAGTTTTAGTGCTACTATTCATCAGTAACTGAAGCGTAATCAGTTGTGACTGGCTGATGAACCTGCCTGCCTGCAATTTAGGAATTCTGGTTAATTATGTAAAGTTGATCAATATTTAATGCCTCAGTGTGTAATGAATCAGCCATGAACTAAATAAGTCCTTTGTAAATTACTGTCTGCTCTGTCTTGAAGATGAGCCCACAGATAACGGAAGACAGAACTTAACTGAAATATTTAGGGTTTGGATGAACTGCAAAGTCAGATCAAAAAAAAAAAAAAAAAAGACCACTTTGGTCCACATCTAGACACAGGAATGGGTCACACTTGAAAAACTTCCAAAGAGTAAAATAGGGTGTACATTACAGATCAGGGGCTGACAGAAACGAAAGGAATTTGGGGGCAAGAAAGTAAGAAAAGGGACATGCATTCATTTCTGCTTTGTCTGTGGGAGCAGCTGAGAAAAGAGAAACTGACTGCAGAGAGGATGAAGGGTGATGACCAGCAGGAGATGACAGTAGCAGAAGGGGACGCTGCCAGGCTAGGAGAGGGCTGAGGGCTGTTGGTTTGTACCTCCAGCTGTGAAGGGCCCATGTGATCAGAAGGAAGCTGTGCCATTCACTATCTATCCCAGAGTCAGGTTCAACTCCTAAGTGTTCATGCTGAGAAGAAATGACACAGACCCCAAGGAAAACCAGAGAGCTCATTTGTTCCTACACTATGGAATTACGCTGTGGACTCAACAAAAAAGCAAAGTGGACAGAGTGGACCTCAACCTGGGTTACAAGGCTGGGAGGATGATGTTTACCATCTCTCACCTCATTAGCAGGAGCAAACAAATGTTCAGTTACTAAACTAGAAGAATTTAATGTTCTGTCCAATTTAAATTCTTGTTCTTCAGAAATCTTCACTGTTTTCTACAGGATCGAAAACCAATTTAGCTCCATTTCTATACTGTACTATCAAGTTATTTTTGATTGCATAAAGATGATTTTGAGGATACTGTCACTATAGAAACTAGTGCTAACGGAAGTTCTGCTGTATTTTCCTGCTGGAGAAAGCAAAGAAAATGCTCTCTTTATTAGCTGGCAGAAATTGATGTAGTTGCATTTAAATATTTTCCTCCTGCTTCTCTTAAACCATTTTTGTATTCAACAATATTGCATTTGAAATAGCTTTCATTCATTTAAGACTGGGGTTTTCCCTTATCTCCCAGCATGTTGTTGTATGTATGTGTTTGACTGTAATGGCATGATTAACAGACGCCACAGATAAAAACCAACACAAAATCTTTTTAGGTTGAAGCTAATGCTATCAAAACACATTGTTCAACAATTTGGACATGGGAAATCCCAAGATAATGTTCTTTCCACAAAGGTTAGTTTGCCTTCATGCATAATACACATGCAGTCAAAATGAGTAATAGCTTAGGAACAGAATAAAACTGAAGAAATCACATCTTTACATTATGATATTATTACACATAGTATGACAATACCTAGATGCTCCAAGCCCTTCTCCCCATCCCACTGTGCCCCTAGTTGCACTATAGTCCATACCTATAAATTTTAAATACATTTCTGTATTGTAAAAGTTTCTTATATCAGTATACAAGGACTTTGGAACAATCCTGCAGTTTGGGTACCTTGTACTGCCTACAATGTCAGCCCAACAACCATTTCTCTTGTTGGCCCTCTTATGAGGAAAGCCTGCCTGTTTTGTCAAGAAGGTCCTTTGAAGTGTTTCTACTCAGATTTGAGCACCTTGTTGGCTGCTCCTCTCAGCTGCAGCTGAGTTGCTGCTCCTCTCTCAGACCTGATGTGGAGTTCTGTAAGGAGGAAGGTGTGAGAGTCCGTCATCCCCACAGGAAGGCTGACAGTCACAGATGAAAGGTAAAACACCACCACTTCTTAAATTGCCTCCAAGATCTGCGAAGCAAGTGCTCCTTACTTGTTCTCTAGCAAAGCCAAACAGACTTTAACCTGCCAGTGCTCTGCATGAAGATTACAAGAGCCGACAACCTCATGATCACAGCACAGGTGAGCGAAACAAAGTTCTCATCTAGACATTAGCTTAGGCAAAAGAACAGCTGGGGGGAAAATCCCTGGGTCTAACACACCCAAAATGTAGCTGTCATTTCATGTGCAGATCCCTTCCCAACCCGCTGCATAACAGAGCATACAGATCCCATGCAGACATAGGAGCAACGTCGATCTGCAAGGATTTTATTCCAAAAGCAATTGTCAGAGGGACAATGGCTCAAAAGGCATATTTACCTATTTTGAGACAACTGTGAATGAATAAAGACTGACTGAAAGTGAATATAATTTCAGTAACACTTCCAAAGATCAACTTCCCCATTTTTTACACCAACAGAAAATCTTTTAAGACCAAGAAGTTCAACAAATATAGAGTCACACTAATATTATACAACCACCAAATGATATCTAAGGCAATAAGAAGGAGTTGATGAGCAGCGAAGAATGTGCTTGCCTACTTCCAACAGACAATCATGGTGATATTATCAAGATAGTTCAGAGTAGTTTGCTATTTCCAGGTACATCTGCACCGAGTGAAGGACTCAGAGTTGACTTTAGCAGGAGAAAAGAAGAGGTTAGGTTGTGGAATTATGCAGTTTTACCATTTTACGTAAAACACAAAACTCCATTGCACCAATTGGTATATAGAAGAGGCCTTTCAGCATCTACAGTGCTGTTTGGTAGACCATACAAGAAACGACATGGCCAACTGAAATTACTTAGAAATCAATTCTTTATTCACTACTATTATCCTGTCAATAACACATGTAGAATAAGCAGTGCTAGCCTGAGAATTATGGAGAAAATGAGTGATAAAACACACCAATTTGGTCCTAATGGCTTTTTTAACAATGTTTTGGAATATTTTTTTTTTATAATGTTCTGAAGATGAAAATAGCAATGCTTCAGTAGAAATTTAGTTGAGGAAAATTTAATCTACAATACCCCAGACAATTTTCCAAGCTACCTCTATGACCTTCGTCCATACTGCTCCTACTGAAGACAAATCAAAATCTTGGTCTTTGTATAAAATTGACATAGTGGAAAAGGAAGGCGAAGCAAAGCTATGATAATATGATGAATTATTATTTGGCTGGTATAAATGACTTCAGAAGGCACAAGACATCAAGATACTAGCTATGCAGTCTATACAATTTTCCAGAGTTGAAAGAATTATGGTTGTGACTCTAGGATAAATTTTATGATTGTAGGATAGTGAATATTGAGTATTTTACCACTCACAAAAAACACTAGACTACTATGAGCTGAATGTGCATGGAATAAATAAAATATTTTATCATGTAAAATAATAACAAACATTCATCAATTAATGGGAACTCTGTTCCTGAGGTTAATGGACTACTACCTTGGATTTCTTACTTGTGTGTACCACAGCTCCTACAGATCATTTGTTCTGGCACAAATGGATATGTTAACAAGCATTCTACAGCTACCCAAGCCACTGACATTTTATCATGATTAACACTTGCAACAAATAAAATAAAAAAAAAACAATACAACAAAACAAACAGTAACATAATATTAATGCTGCACTTTCTTCTAAACAAAAGCTAAGGAAATCTGCAGGAAAACTGTATTTGTTCCTAGGCAGTGTTTTTTTCAATAACCTGTTTGTGCACACTGGCATTTTCTTTTCTGAAAATTGTTTTAATAGAGCCCAAGGTAGCAATTTAAAACTGTAGTGAACAAATCCAAATAGACCTGAATACACCCTGAAGCGCTCACCAAGGAAGAGGCTTTTTAAAATCAAATGGTACGCCTTCAGCAACCAGAACATCAACAGGTTGAGCTCAGTGGAAGAGGACAATACCAAATGACAGGGAACGGATGGCAGAGCTCCCTCCAACTGAAATCAAATTAGGAGGAGAAGTGATGGGGTGAAATAGCTGGAAACACACTTCTATCATAATCAAAGATCATACAGACAGTCACATCATGTTGTGGTGTTGCACTTGGAAGGCACTATTACTAGAATACCTGGAAGTGAGAGCAATGTACAGAATGCACAGAGAAAACACAGATACTGAGTTCAGAGCTGAAAAGTAGTGCTATTCTGTTGAACAGCAAGAATCTAATGCTTCTGGGGTCAGGAACTTAAAACTTACACTGTCTCTCAGATTTAGCTTTGTAAAATTTATTAAAGAGCTGCACTTGTGATACAGCTCAGCATCAAAAGAATGGGGGATGATGAATCATTTAATGGCACCCATTTTTCTGTTAAAATAAGGACAACATCAAAGGAAAAAGAATAGAGCATCTTTTCAAGATGCAAATATTTACGTCTAAAGCTCTTCCTTCCAACATAGCATTGTATTACCATTTTAGTACTACTTAACAGCGTCTACAGGTTAAGAAGCTTATTTCAGTTTCAGAATTTGTACTAATTTTATTCCTTATTCAAACATTTAGGTTACACAACACACAAAACAAAAACAAAAAACAAAATCAAAAACAAACATCAGGAAGGCTTCTTTTTATCCAGAGGCATATCTAAAGAAAACAGTCTCATGAAAGCCAGCAGAAATCCTCCTATTTTTGTTTTTATTAATGGAAAGACTTCCTTTAGGCAAAGTGAAGTGTTTTACTGTCTTCAACAAATAGCAGCATTTGGAGAAAATGGAGCCAGATTCTTCTTGGAGGAGTAGAGTGGCAGGATCTGAAGGGGGCCTATAGGGATGCTGGGGAGAGACTCTTCATTAGGACTGTAGTGATAGGACAAGGGGTAACGCATTCGCACTTAAACAGGGGAAGTTTAGATTGGATATAAGGAAGAAATTCTTTACTGTAAGGGTGGTGAGGCACTGGAATGGGCTGCCCAGCGAAGCTGTGAATGCTCCATCGCTGGCGGTGTTCAAGACAAGGTTGGACATAACCTTAGGTGATATGGTTTAGTGTGAGGTGCCCCTGCCCATGGCAGGGGTGCTGGAACTAGGTGACCTTAAGGTTCTTTCTAACCCTAACTGTTCTGTGATTCTATGATAAGAAGAAACAGTTATAAGTTGCAGCAAGGAAGTTTCTACTTTGACATGAGACCAACCTTGAGAGTGTCAAACAGTGGAATAGTCTGCAAAGACTGTTTATTTGGCAATATTAAAAATCTGAGTGGACAAACATCTTGAGCAACCTGGTGTAAACTGTCCCTGCTTTGAATGGTGGGTTGGACTAGATTCCAACTGTAGGCCCCTTCCACCCTGTGTATATCATTCTACAATATAGGGTTGTTGGATACAATCTTGACACATGTATAACTGAAGTGGGCTTCAGATCAAAGGAATTAAATGTGTTTTCTTTAAAGCAAACAATAGGGGAAAAGTGGTATTTCTATATAGCTCAGAAATTGATTTCTAGTTTCCTTTGATACCAAATAAAAGCAAAACCAAAACCAAACACAATTGTGATTACAACAAAACCATTCAATTATACAGAATACTGTTCCTTCAAAATTTATTTAACTAGCTGGTTTAATTGTTATTACTTTGAAAAAAGAATTGATTTTATTTAAAAGGTACATTTTTTACAAAGTAACCAGTGATTTGTGACATCTCCATGTTGTGGTTCTGAAAAGTGGTAATGTATCGACTATGTGATATTCAACATTACACACTATCTACCTATTCACGTGCCCCAGAGGAAACTAGTATTATTCCAGATCAGCCTCTTAGCACCTCAGGCAAACCAGCATGTTTTCATAGCAATTCCAGACATCTCCAGAAAGTTGCAATTCTTGTGTACAAATTAAAGTTTTTGTGAACCTAACAAACTACAGAGCTAGGAAGTCAAGAAGACCTGGCAAGAAATGAGTTTCTTGCAGCTAAAGGCTGGTGTATCTGTAAATAAAATAAAAATTGTGCATTGAGACTGTTGTAAGAAAAACAAACAAACAAATAAATAGTGAATTCTTGCAAACAATAGGTAGTTGGATGTATGGGGGGAGATATGTGTTCAAAATTAAACTTTTCATCAGTCAAGTATATGTGTGTATCTTGCTGTGTGCCACCTTTATGGGCTGCTTGTAAATTTTAGTAACGCTAGGTCTAAACAGAAGTGTTGCATCTTGGATCGTCCAATTAATAGATATGAAACAGTACTGCCAAATAGGAGGCTGATCATGCTTCATTTTGGGAAATGTCCAGGAGCCAACAGCTAAAAGAAGAGCTAAAAGGTGAAGCTTCTTACTGAAGGAAAGATCCTGGAAGTGGAAGAAGATCCTGGAGATCAGGAAGGTGCATGGAAACAAGTGCTGGAGACCACAAGGTACCTGCCACTATCATCTAAGACAGGTCACTAAGAACCGGGCAGCTGCACAGCTCAAACTCATATTGCTTTCTGTCCTACCTTCCCAGATCATAAGCCATTTCCCTGCTGGGGAGGGAAACTGAAACTTGTTGAATACAGTGCTAAAGGGGGTGCCAGTGGTTGCACAATACCTTTAAATATAGTCTTGCTCTTTTTTAAATAATCCCCAGTCTCCAGAGTCTCTATGGATTGTTTTTACTTCTGTATTAGCCATGGCAGAGACCAAAAATAATAACTGATGCAGGCAACTAGCAACACTGCCTGCCAAACGGAAGGTCTCTAATCCACAGTTTTATCTTATCCTCAGTCATCTTGTTCTTCATATCATGATACCCCTCAGGCTACGAAGCAATGTAGCAAGGCACAATAGTCTATCACGCACATGACAGCAGAGATAGTATTGTCTTGTATACAATGTAACATCTAAGGCAATTCCTTACTTTCTGATCTGCTCTCAACAATGAGTATATATCCATCTATGGAAGGAGAAATCACAATCACAGGTAATCACATGTAGCTGTCCACATGTGTTAGTACAGTGAGGAAAACAAAAGAGGAAGAATGGAAGATAATATGAAGTCTATCCTTCCATTTCCATAAGTGCAAGTTAGTAAAAAATATTGTCCAACTATTGTCTTGTCTAGAATAAAGTAGCTAACAAACCCACTACCTATAAAGGGTCAAATAGGGCAGGTGAATGGAAAAGGAATTAGAAGTAATTGAACCTGGCCTCTGTACCAGGGCTTCATTTTTTCAAGTACTAAGACCAAATAATTTTAATGTGTGGTATCGAGAGAACAGCATTTATACATGCAAACACCATCACCTATATTAATTAATGAAGTTAGTGTTCTTTTTTTTTCCTTTTTTATTCATATTTGTGAGAGAGTTTGAAGTGGCACATAAATGAATCCACTCGGAAGCCAAGCTGAATGGCCAGCGTTGACTTTTCTTATTATATAGATTTGTTAGCTAATTATATATGTTACAATCTCACAATTTACTTCTTGCAGCAAACACAGCCTCCACTCCCCGAGGCACAGTTCTAGCAGTTGCCACTAAGTGTCACTGTTCACATAGCCTCAAAAGTGATACTGGCGCGCAGAGGCTGGGCTTGGGGAGGATCCTCTACGGTTGGGTGGATTTAGGTGTAGAAGTCTCACGTCACCATAGTCACGTACTGACTTTCTTTTCATCCCAGGTCAGAATCTGCTGGTATGCAACGGTGAGAGAAGATTCTAGCTATTGCATGAAAAAACATTGGTTTCCAAGTGGTGAGCAAGAATGCTAACACGTGCAATATAAGGAAGTTGAGGTGGGATATTCACGGTTCAGTAAGGAAGAGCTCTTCATGCTACCTCTCTTGTAAACAACTGTGAGAACATTTCTATCCTGTTTCAGAGGAAAGTCAAACAAGTTAGCTGAAAACACCAGTCATCATCATCCTGCTAAATAGCAGGATACAACTATGCACTGATTTGGATAAAACCCCCAATAGTTTGCTGAAGCTAAGCTTTTCCTGGGATCAGGTTTCATGCACATTAGCAGATTCTTTCGTGGGAGGTATATTAATTCCTTGAAACCAGATATAAACTAGCAAAAAAAAAAATACATTAATGCTATTTGACCATCTAATTTCAGAACTGGTATATGTGTGAAAACAAGCCACATTTACAATGCAGAAAAAACAGATAAAACCAACTTCTCTATTACAGAATCACTCTATCCACCTTTCCTCACAGCATGCTGTCCAAATGGCCAATAATATTGTTGGAGAAAATAATACTACCTCTGATCAAGACACTAGTATAGAGACCATGTTTAGGCCATACATCGTGCACTAAAAGAACCTGCTGAGCAGTGCAGGCTCTACTTACAGAGACCTAACAGCCAAAAGAAAAAGATAAAAGACCACATAGGCACAGTCACTCTTTTAATCACCTTTCTCTTTCTGATAACAGAGAAATAACTTTCTTTAACTGATAACTTTCTCCAACATGGGCTAGTTTTGATGGTATTAGTACTTTTCTACTTATTTAATTCCATTTTGAATTTACTGACTCAGCTGAGTTATTTCTAATTAGTTCAATCATGGCAGTTATTTAAACAATGCTTTATTCAATGTATATATAAACATGCAATCTACCTCACCTATCTTGTTCATGTTTGATTTGCACTGAAGTTTGTCTCTCTTAATATAATTTGCTTTAATTCTATACTCTTTAGAGCTGAGCATTGTTCTCATTCATGTTGTATGCCAGAACATGTGTCACTGACAACCAGTATGTGAAAATCACCAGTTCCACTGGGTTAACTATTGGAGTAGTTTCAGGCTGAGCTATCTCAATATCTTTTCCTCTTTACACGTTACTAATTTAATAAACCAGGAAAAAAAAAAAAATCTTGCCATTCTAACTGCCAGATAGTCCATTTGTTCTGTAGAAGCTGGCTTTCAGTCACCATCTCCATATTAATACAGAAATATCTGTCTAGGAAGAGAACTTTTTCAGTCTCTTTCAGCTCACTCATTTCCAACACTAACCATTCTATGATTCTGTGATTCAATGATTTCTCACATTTTGACCTCCATATCAATATTTATGAAAGCCTTGTTTTTGGTAGACAGTAAAGTCCCCTTTCATAGTATGAAACTCAGTAGTTCTGAGTCATTTAGTGCATCTATTGCCATTGAAGTACAACACTTACAACAATGTTACTGCAGCTTTTATAGAGCATGTCCCTAATTTCTGGAATATTCTCTAACTTAATCATTCCATTATTTTATTTAGAGTTTGTTTGTCTAAATAAGCATACCTTGGTGAAATTTCCCAGTATCCTACAGCCTATTCAGGCTCCAGGCTCATTCTAGTTTGGGGCCTGAGAGAGCATCAGCACAGCTGATGAGCCACATTCATGTGAAAGAAAAAAAAAGTGCAGAAAATAATAAAATTTAGTAAGAGGGTAAGGCTTGAAAAAGCTCCTATGGAAGAAGAACAAGACAAGGTACACCACAGACCTCCTGTATCTGACAGTGAAGAAAGTCTTGACACCACACGGTTGACACAAAGAAAGGTGCTTGGGTCTCCAGGTATGTTTTTGTTGGCCATGAGTTTCATTTATCCCAGTTGATAGAAATCTTAGGTACAGTTCCTCATCCTCTATTAGGTGCATTATTTCTCACGTCTTATTACAGTAGATTAGCCTTTAATCAAATTATCAGATATATCCATTGCCTGAACGGTCTGCATGAACACAAGTTTCCTCACTCAGAAGCCATGTCTGAAACCAGCTTTTCACAGAACGTTCAATTAACCTCTTCTCTTCATCAACTCCTCCCATTTCCTGCTTTCCAGTCTCTTGATAGCATCATTAGAAAAAAGTATTTACATAAAATCTATTATTTGTTTCTCTCTCCTGTATTAAAACACTTAGAGAACTCATAACAAAATAATGAGAACGGGTGAAGACAATTCCAGTTCACTGGTTTAGTTAATAAAAAAAGGAAAAAGATGACAAAGGTTATTTTTTTTTTTAAATGCCTTTTTTTTCAAGTGCTCTGGTAAGCTTACCAAGGATAATTGTGGATGTCTTTCCAGTCAGCTGCTCTTTTGATGTTTCTCTCACCTTTAAATGAGAATAGCAAATATGATTTTCTCTTTGTTGTGTCCTTCTGCACCTTTGCTTCTGGTTAGCAGCTCTTTAGCTCGACTCTTTTCTGTAAGATGATAAATTTCCTGTTGGGTTGTTTTGGTTTTCTTTCTGTTACTGCTCTCTTACAAGATGCTGGGCAAAAAAAATAATCAGCCCCCTGCAACTCTGACCTGTACCTTTTAATCTTTCACAGCAGCAGGAATTTGGCAGACACACGGTTGACAAATAAAAACTATAGCCTGTGAAAGGAACACTACAAAGTAGTTTTGCAGTTTTGCCTTTTCAACCTGTTGGCTTATTTCTTTACAACTACCTTTGTAATTATTGTGAATCACAGAACACCAGCAGGCTTTCAGGAGACGTCTAGACAGCACACTACGAGTATAATTGAGTTGTGAGATGTAAAGTTAAAGGGAGAAAAGTTTATCCTCCTCAGTAAGGAACCACAGGGTGGGGAGATAGGTGATACTTATTTATTACAGCTAATCTTATCCTACTCTCTCCTCTCTCCCTCCACGAGCACTAGCTGCATATCAAATGATTTCAGAGCACCACCAAAATTGTGGCCAGTCTCCTCACCTGTATGACAGAGGGGGCTGGCAAGAGACTTAATTCAGATTGAGCAGAATGCAGAAGACAAGACAGAAGCAAGACAGATGATCAGGATATGGAGCTTGGGTTCAAGAGCCATTCTGGCACCTAGGCTAATACAGACTCTAAGAAGGAAGACCCAGAAAAGTCTTAATCAAAACAAGCGTTTGAATTCTGATTATAAAGTCCTTTGTCTTATGTTATTTCCACATTAGGAATAAAACTTATGTATTTCAACAGATACCAAGGAAGAAAATAATCTTACTTTCCTATTTTTAAACCCGAAGACCCATGAACAGTTTCAGAGTTTGCCTAAGGTTCAGTGTAAAACACAATGAAAGACATAACACAGGCATATAGTGCCCTATAAAAGTACCAAACTGTAATATAGGAGAAATAGATTCAAATCCCTACTCACAAAATACTCTCGTCACCAGGATATTTATAAAATATGGTGTCTCTCCCTTCCTTCCTCTCTCTTGAACAGAAGCAGAATTAAATCCTCACTGCAAAGATCTAACATCACATACAGTCCTACTGTAGCTTTCTCATATTTTCATTGTATCAACACAGACTTTTGCATGTGATGATAGGACACTGTCTGAACCCAATGCCAAGATTCTTAATCAAAATACAGTATGAGAAGCTATGTGTCCGCAGAGTTTCTGATTCAAAACTAGCTCATATATGGCTGGTATAGAGAACATGCAGACCTCTCTTGAATACAACTGTAAAACTGTCTGTAAACAAAATGAAACTAAGATACCTGTAGAACAAAAGACTTAGAGACACCTCAGAATACAGGGTTGCTTGAGCTTCAGGTATTTGCCTAAGACACCTACCTCTTCCCCTGAATAAGCTAAATGCTTTCTATGTGTGAACCTATTATACATTTCTTGAGCTTTAACTTAATTTTCAAATACCTTATGGTTCAGTCTGAATCATAGGACTATAGCACTCATGGAAGCACAGTTAGAGACAGCTGATTCATGATGTGAGCTATGGTCATACTCTCGGAAGCACAATGAGACCTATGTTGAGCTCAGCTTGTCACTGATGTCTCTGTCAATCAAGCTCCTAGGAAATATTCTCAACCTTAGTAGTCTCCCTCCTGCAGGCCACATGAATATGGTCTGCATCCAAAATCCAAGACAGGAAGTTTCCTAAGCCACAGGATCCCAGATTCCCAAGTCGTCTTCCATGGACTTGCCTGTGAGGGTTATGCTAAGAAAGAACAAATGGCTGTTAGCTTTCAAAGCTTGCATGGGTTCATAGATATAAATAAGATAGGAAAAAGTCTGCCTTTGCCTTTGGAAATCTGCTTTGAGTAGCTTAATCTATGAAAAAGGATTTCCTTAAAATGTCAAACTAATGACAGGCAGGGCACGACTTCAGCAAAGTACAAGAAAATCCTGTGAAGCAAAGCTGGAATTTGGACCACTTAACAAGGATGGACAAGATAGAGAGAAGACTAGTGGTGGAATAGTTCAGTTACAGAAATGTGGCTGCCACTTATGAATACAAGACAGTCTGTCTTGAGCTTTGAGATCTGGCTACTTACTATGAGCAAACAGTAATGGCATGTCAAAAAAGCATCAAGGAGCTAAAAAGATTAGGAAATGTATGTGACCAGTGCACAAGACTTCTCCTGTTCTATGTCAGAGCCCAAAGACTGTGCTGTTGGTTATTCTATCACTAACCTTCAGCACTCTCATGTTCTCAAAAATGAGGCAGAGACTTAACTATGAATGCCTAATGGGAAGATTCATATCTGTCACCCCTACACTAGGTGACCTCAGTGCAAAGCTCAGTTCTTGATTCTTTCAACATTTTTCCTTTGTATTTCTTCACTAAGAAATTCAGGCAGCTCTCCCTCAGCTTGAGCTATCTCTTCCCATGTACTGTGTAAGGTACCCAACCGCATAGGTCAGAGTCTAGGATTACAGAAGATGTCAAGGTGTGAGGGCTTCCACTGCAACATAGGACAGCAGCTTTGCCACTGTGTTGTGATTGCCAAGGGCTGTGGTATAACGTACTGTGATTTGATGCTTTCATTTTTGCATGAATGAAGCAAAAGTCATTAAAAAAAACCCACAAACCACGACAAACCCCTCCCTCACTTTTGCTGCCTCTCCAATCAGATGTGGTAAGAAAATAAAATCTTATTAAATGGAAATGCAAACACTTGCCATTTGCTTAGCAAATGGATACATTTTCATTAATATACCAAAGAACAAGATAACTAAAATACCTAGACAGCTTCCAGACTGCTCTCCCATCTGAGCAAGAATTTCAAAAACATGCCTATATACAGCTTTGTGCTCAGGCAAATTACAGAACATTATTCTGATTAAAAAATATACTACTGTAGTGGGGGGGGAAGACATTTGAGCTTGTGCAAAGTTAACCAATCCCTCCTGTGAGAAGATTAAACTGTGTACAGTAGGCCAGAGGTACAAGCTGAAATACTGTTCTGTAGTCAGAGAAGAGCCCTCTGACATAGATTTGAAAATCTCTCAGGTCATTTCCCTCTGTTCTGCCAGTAGACAGCTCTGATTGATATACCAACCATTGCTCTTGAAAAGAAAACTACTAGAGAATTAGTATTCTAGTAGTATAACAAGTAATTTGTGTAGTTACTTATGCAGGTAAGGAGCAAATGAAGTTCAACTGCAAGTGTTATAATTAAGTATGAAGGAAGATAATTGTGCAACAAGCTTTGCTTCTAAAGCCTGACTCCATTTTTTTCCTCAAACACAAATCTAAGAGCAGAAGTCATGCTTTCCCTCAGTGCACATGAAGTGGGAGGTCCTTTGCCTCTGCCATTTGTCTTGATAAACAGACATGTCTTGCTTCAGCACAGCACCAGTAACCATTCCTTTTGGTTTATTGTTGGCATTGACAGAAAGAATGCCTCTGCATTAAAAAAGATGCAAACAAATAAGCAAAACCAATCCCACTGCAGCATGTGCAACTCCCTGTTTCTTAGGGAAAATAGAGATCTGGATATTTGCTGCTTACAAAGGTTTGACATCTTTTATTTCTTTTTCTCCCAATTTCCAAAAAGCTATAGTCAATTTATTCTCAGGGATTTCTATTACTGTAAATTTATACTCAGCAGTACAATGATACTGCTGACACAGCACAAGACATTACAGCAGAAGGCAGTCACAGCAATTTACACCCATTTCTGTGTTAACTAATATAGGCATATCAGATATTTTAAACAGAGGTAGCCATATTGCAGAACAAGCAGGAATGTGGTGCACAGAAGCCAGTATGGCACCTGGAAAGGGTTTGGTCCAGCAGTATTTTTATTAGCCCTGCAAAGAATGAGACCTTCTCTCTTCCAGATTCAGATGCACCCCTTCAGACTCCCTGCCACATCCTCCTCACTAACTTTAAATGCAGCCAAGCATCAGAATTTCAAGAGAATTTTAGATCCTGATTACTCAGCCATGCTGGTGGTTGGCGGCTTTCCTCACAGCATACATCAACTAACGAGCCCATCATTTTGATGAAAGTAATTATCCACATCTCAAGCCTACTAGGGGATTATTCTGTCCAGTGTTTGTTGAGATCTCTAGCTGCATGCTTTTTATGGTTATGGATTATTTTTCCTAACTTTAAGGTTGTCTTTTTTTTCCTCCCTCTCTCCTTTGCCTGTGAAACTTGTTTTTTAACTTGTCTTTGAATTTAAACGTGACCTTTCTTATTCTGTCACAATGTTAGATGAGTTCTTTGTCTTTATTTTGTTAGATTTTCTTTCCAGGGCTCTTCATATTCTGCAGCTCAAGGTTTCTCTCAACAAATGAATGCCTTGAATGTCCTGAATGACGAATAGACCATCTCTTTATCTGCATCATTAAAATCAGTATTGGCAGCTGTTGGGTTTTTTTTTTTCATTTGAGTGAAGTGCAGCTATGGAGAACAGAAATTCACCTTTCAGCATGCTCTTCATTGAGCCCGTAGGTACTTTGCTCTCCCAGATTAGTTTGAACAGATGTCAGAGTCCTAGAAAAGATACCAACAGCTAGGGAAACACAAGATGAAGGATCAGGCAACACTCGTAAGTTAAGCTACATCTGAATGTTGGAATGTGTTAGTTGAAAGACTGAACAGAATAAGAAATGTTAAGATAACATAAAAAAAAAACCCCACAGACACACACACAAAAAGTATGCATTATGTGAATATGATTTATCAAATCACAATGTAGATAGTCATATCCCAGCCAAATCAGTTGGGTTTACAGGCATGCTAGCTAGACTTTCTAAATCTAGATTGCTTCACTCAAAATCATGATTCATAGTCATGTTTTTCATTCTTTATTTATTTTTAGTAGTGTCAGTACTAACACCTTCCACTGACTCAGAACAGCTTGCTGGAGCCACTGGGTTGTCCAGGTTCTCTAGAACTGAGATCAGCTTTCTACACTGTGTTGAGATATTGGCTCTCTTTAAAGCTGATGTAGTTTTAAATTTCTCAGGCACTTTGTTTTTATTATTCTTGTACATGTGATCATACTTGTATTATTTTCTTTCTTTTAAATGCAATCATGTGGTTTTGTCTAATGTTAAGGATGAATAGCAATGAAACATAAAGAGCAGTGCCTCTGTCACCACAGAGAAGACAATGAAAGGAAATAAAAAGGAAGAGAGAAATCAAAGCTTAGCATACCACAAGAACTGTGGAAATTGGTGGGGATTTCTAAGACATGCTTCCTAAGCAGCTGAAATCAGTATTTCACAGTGAATATGGGAGAGAGAGCTTTTGGTGTATGGGATTATTTTACTTACAGTAGAATACTAGTTAACGTGTTACGACAAAGGAAATCAGTGACAGCAATACACTGTCGCTGTGTGTATGTTCCACTGCTGCTGAAACAGGAAGTGAATCAAGTTTATCCTATACAAAATTATCTAAAACAACATTAATATTCCTATTTTATCTCCTATTTTAGTTTATTAGGAAAAAGAGCTTTTAATAATCTAATAAGTAAATCCTCATGGGGTTTTTATGACTTTTTCATAGAGAAAACACTTCAAAAGATGTTTCTGTGACCTCACACACATGCATAAATGAACACACACACACACACACACACTTTCTTCTACCTGCTTCCTATCACCTCTGGAAGGCTGGAGAAATATGATGTAGAAAAAATCAAAAATCATTCCAGGCCAGGTGAGCTACAAGCCTCAGGCTCAGGTGGCCCCACAGCAACCTGTGGTTCAGACTAATATATTAGATCTGGAACAAATTTGTCCAAATGACCAGAACTCAGTCCAAATCATGGCTTTCATAGTGGCGAGCCATCAATATGGTTAACGGGTATACCAGTCTGTTCTCTCGGGACCTGCATTTTGCAGGTTATGCATTTTTACCTTACATCATTTTGCAACATAAACAATAGAACCCTCTCACAACCACAAAAACACTAGGCTTAGGAGGCTAACATTAAAAATCTGCTAGTGCTTTAACACTGTCTTACTGAAACATTTTTTCAGTCCACAGTAATTGGTAGAAGCTTGAAAGTATGCTTCTTAACCAACAGAACACAATGTGTTGTTTTCCTGATTACTAAGAGAGAGAGATTGTTCGTGGAGAAGTACGCCCTTTAGCATGGAAGTCTAGCACCAGATGAGGAGGTGGCCTTGCAGGAATTTCAGCTGCTCTTGATATAACATCATTTCTAGGTACATAAAAGAAGCCTTGTGTGAAGGAAATTATGCAGTTTTGGCTAACCATGAGAGGTAGCTGCATCTTCCATCTGCTATGTTATCAGTATTTGGTATGAGAGCTTTCCTAACCATCTGGGAAAACGGCTTTAGTTGGCAATAGACACACCTCCTTTGCTGCTGGCAAAAAGATAACAAGTTTGTTCTTGGCAGAGAGATTACTGCACCATTGCTGACAGAGTCATGAAAAGATACACTTTGCATAGGCTAAAAGCAGTACCTGATCTTACTGAGACCATTTATGGATCCATATTCCCTGTGCCAGTCTGGGATACCAAAAATGGAAAGGGGCTTTTTTTATTTATTTATTTTTAATTGATCACACAAATTAACTAGAAGTGAATTATTACATGCTGGATGAAATAATAGCCAGGAAACAATTCTACGATGATACTGAATACTAATGGAGCTTACATCCCATAGCCCACCAGAGCTTTTCTGTGCTGGCTGATGAGGCTACTTGCTAGCCAACTGGACTGTATTAAAGAACTGGCTAAATATTATGGCAGAGCATATATTCAGAAGCATGTATTTATTCAGCATTCATGTCTGGAACTAGAAGCTTCTGAGCAATCTCTGCCTCACATTATCACAGATACTGTGCTAAACACAGCATGGAATCAAAATAAGTGAGAAAATCTCACCTAATATGAGTGCACAAGAGGTTATAATCTATGGTGCCCTCCACTGTCTGGTGCCTAGCAGTTCCCACTGACCATATTATAATTGAGCAACTAGATGAGGTCTGGTTACACATCATAACTTCATGGATCCCAAATTCTTTGGAAGAAAACCCTGCTACATGCCAGGATAACAGCTCTGGTAATCTTCTTTGGGTCTGCCACTTGGTTTGTTGGGAGAAGGGGTCTAGTGCAGGGTATACCTTCCCCACAACATAAGCTCAGCTCCTAAGGATTCAGTAGAGGGTGTCTTCCAAATGTTACGACACCACTAACAAAATATACTCTCTTAACATAAAAGTCAGCTGGGGAGAGGAGGTGTGGCTAAAACTCCTTGGTATGAGCTGCTGCTCTGGTTATAGACTTTGGGGAAGTGAAACATGGGAACTGCTCAGGTGCTACGTGGTTCATGGGGAGGAGATTTGCTAAGGTAAGGTTATTCTCTATTGTTGAGGTCTCCTCACTCTTTTGACCACAGGAAGAGATATTCTCCAAACATACAACTTTTGACTTCTGTTTCCTGATAAGTTTTTTGAGGCATCAGGGAGTTTCTACTCTTGAGGCTCAGGTAAAGAAGGAGAAAAGTAACAAGTAGCAGCTGGGTTTTGAATATTTTTAGGGCAGAAAAAATATTTCAGTGAATTCTGGGTTGGCAGAAATGTAAGACTCTCCTGGAACTTATAATCTGCATTAATGAGCTTTCTTCTCCATAAGAGTGGTTCTGAAGGAGTAATGGTGTGCCACATCCTAGAGAGGCTAAGAGAAGGCTGAGCGAGGACAGTAAGCAAATTGTCCAGGCTGTTACCAATAGAGTATATCTTTGCTTCTAATGATGTGATTTTTAGGGAAAACATAGGCAGAGCTAGAAACAGGACGGCTTAGAGAACTGCGCATACATTTAATGGCTGCCTTTCCTTTGGATGATGTGTCACTGGTCCCTGTGACCGCAAAGCAGAGGAAATAATATCCACTTAGGAAACCAATGAAAAACTCAACAGGAGGTGAATTAATATTATACGCCAGAACAGTCCCTCCCTCCAAGAGCAGCTGAAGGATTAAAGGACAAACTTAAAATTACAAAGCAGCTTTGTCTAGTCCCACTGATCCAAAAGAGAGCACTCACTGTACCTTAAAATATAGTTTGAGTCTCCTGCAGAAAGTCTGCTGTGAACGAAATGGAGTTTTATAATAATTATTTGGAGACTTAGGGGTTCAGAGCATACTCTGGTTCACATTACTGCTGTCTTACTACCCAGATGCATTTTCATGTCTGTCTTAATCAGTTTATTTACTGCTTGAATCCCATTTTTGATGTCAGGAAGAAATGTCTCGGTAGAATACTGTAAAATCTTTCGCATCATAGGGAATGATGAAAATCCTTCGAAATGCATTTCAGATTGTATTATAGACTGTATCTGATAACTTGAAAGCTCTATCTCCTAACAGTGCATTGGACAAATCAGTTTTAAGCTCTGCTTGCTCATCACAGCATTTAATATGTGGTTGTATTTTTTAAATCCGATATGTCAAAAAAAAAAAAAAAGATGACAGGTAGTGCAAGGCTGTCCCTTCGATGCGAGGCACAAGGGAAGTTGCTTGCAGGCAACTGAAAGAAACAACAGGTGGAAGTGAAATAGAGGGGTGAAATATGTGAGTATTTCCAGAATTGCATCAAAGCATCATGATTAGAAGCATGTGAAGCAAGAAAGGGAGTTGTGGCAGATGTCAGGTGGGAAAGAGGAGAAATTCCTCTTACCAAGGCACTTGATCATGGGTGCAGCCAGAAAAATAGCCACTAGGTAATGTTCAACCACTGTGGTGATATTTAGTAAACACTTAGGAAAACTCATTATATGAGTTCTGTGTGGGGAAAAAGAAAAAAAAAATCTGGTATCTAAGTTTTTGGACTTCCTTCTTCCAGGAGGTTTTGATTTTCTTTTGTTGAAAAGAATATTACTCCTCACTGATGTCCTGGCTGCTACTGAAGTCCTTTGTGGCTCCATCCATCTGGCATTATGCACAATAAAATGAAAATTGGTGTCTCTTTTGAGCAAGGTCATGCCCTGTTCTCTGTAATAAGAGAAAGTGCCACCTCTAGTTTTCTTATAAGCCAGTATAGACTTCCTTAAGTTCATCTGAAACTGCATCTTTTTAGCACTGACTTCAAAAGCATCCTTGTTGTGAACATTACGCTCAAAGGCTTCCTGACCCTCTGCTTCAGAGCTCAGGAAACATCAGCAATGATCTGTTCCCCAGCCCCAGGCAGGTACACAGCCACTCTACACACCACTGAGGGCAGTAATGCAAAGCACAACATGATCTTTTAACTCCAGGAACCAAGAACTGGAAAAGGACTCAAGTGTAGCCATCTATTAGCCTTTAATATGGGGTGCTGGAGGATATCCAGTCAGTATGAATCCAAAGAACATCAATGGACTTTTATGCTGAAGGTGCCAAAGCAGTCTAGAACAGCAGATGGATAATATCCAATTTAGAAATTGTCTAACTTATCACCCTGTTGACCTACGATTTTTAAAAAGATACAACCATTACCTCTGCTAATTTCAGCACATAATATACCCTTAACTTTGATCATGTGTGCAAAGCTCATTTCCACATACAAGTCCCTTACAAATTTAATGTGGGCTAACACTCCTCATAACTTAATGCAAAAGCAGTATCAAAACTTCTCATTATGTTTGAATGGGGTGGAAGTACCTTAGAAATTAGAGGATATTACAGATTCCCTCTAATGATATTGATTTTCTAACGTAATCACTGAAGTCATGGAAAATGGCCTCCTAGGAAATAATGATGAAGGTTTTTTGGGAAACAAAGACTGAAATTTAGTATAGAGTGAATTAAAGCAAATTTATTAGTCCATTGTGAATATGGAATTTCTTGTCATTTCACTGAGATATGAATCATGCAAAATATTTAATGTTCTGAATTTATTCATGGAATAGTTTAAAGGCATTGCTGGTATTTTCTGTAAAGACAACCAGGCACTAGATAAACCAAACAGTTCTTGAAAAGGATCATCTTTTATCGACCTTCTCTACCCTCTTTAATGAAACAAAATAATTTATAAGTAGAAATCCTTGCAGGAAGCACAGTGACTACACTAATGGAAGTAATAGGCAAAAACTAAGTTTTATTTCCTCACTGTGTTATCCTATGGGAACCATTTGTATTCACTTGAATCTTACATGGTTTATGTTGGGGACAAGGCTTGGAGGAATACATAAAATTCATTTCCTGTTTCTAATACAAAGTATAATGAAAAATAACATAAATATCTACACAACAATGCATAAAATACTTTCAGCATGTAGAATGCTGCACTTTAATTCAGAAAGAGACAGTCAAGTACTAAGAATGAAAACATTGTAGACAGAAGTATAGTACAGTTTGAATGCAGAACTACATGCCTAGCTTAAGCTCTTAAGGTTACTTCTATAGTCACTACAGTTCATCATATCAAGCAGGCACAGATCTATGCAAGTAAACCAATTCATAGGGTTGGAAAGGACCTTAAAATCATCTAGTAACAATAACAACCCCCCTGCCATCGGCAGGGACACCTCCCACTAAACCATGCCACACAAGGCTCTGTCCAACACGGCCTTGAGCACTGCCAGGGATGGAGCATTCATAACTTCCCTGGGCAACCCATTCCAGTGCCTCACCACCCTTACAGTAAAGAATTACTTCCTTGTATCCAGTCTAAATTTCCCCTGTTTAAGTTTGAAGCTGTTGCCCCTTGTCCTATCACTACAGTCCTAATGAAGAGTCCCTCCCCAGCATCCCTATAGGCCCCCTTCAGATACTGGAAG
>JAOEHY010041718.1:0-15105 GCA_025447955.1 Psilopsiagon aurifrons
TTCAGATACTGGAAGGCTGCTATGAGGTCTCCACGCAGCCTTCTCTTCTCCAGGCTGAACAGCCCCAACTTTCTCACAGCCTGTGTTGTTACAGGAGGCACTCCAGTCCCATGATCATCCTTGTGGCCTCCTCTGGACTTGTTCCAACAGTTCCATGTCCTTTTATGTTGAGGACGCCAGAACTGTACACAGTACTCCAACTGAGAATACTCCAGAGCATGAGTATGCATCAAGATATGCATACATTGGTATGAACATAAATAAAAACTGCATACATACACATAGTATACTGTCAATTGCCTTGAATTTTCTAAATTGCAGTATTTGCAGTACAAAGACTGAAAGCCAGGAGAAGGGACACAGGAAGTGTCCATGCCCCTTAATTGCACTTAATGACACTACAGTTTATTTCATAATTATAGCAATGAAATAAAAATGAACAAAATGGAACTAGATGATCTTAAGGTCCTTTCCAACCCTAACTATTCTGTGATTCTATGATAGCAATTTAACTGCTTTAAAGAACTTTATAAGGGGACACCAAATGCTTGAATTGTAATTGTAATCAAAGGACCTCAGTTTTCATTAGAAATAATAATTGCATCACATGTATAGATGCCAAGCAAGACCAAACCACCCATTAAAAAAAAAAGGCAGGTCAAAGAGGATAAACACACATAAAATAAGTGGAAATGGCAAGATGACAAGAGTAGGAGCCCCAAAATATAGTCACAAGAAAGAGGTACTATTTGTTTCAAAGGCAAGTGCTCTTTGAAGATTAAATAAGATCAACTTATACTGAGAAATCTATAATCTGGCACCATTCCCTCACACCAAGGCCAGAAAAAAATATCATATCTAATTAAAATAATAATAAAGAATACTTGAATAGTATTTCATAGCCAAGACAGACGTTCCAAATATTGACCGAAGGTTAAAGTTCCCATAACATTTTTGATAAGTTCAACTAAAACTGAATGGAAAAAGAATGGGAAGGGAGCGATCCCTTGCACCGCAATTGAGACTGCAGTATGTTATTATATTATGGCATTCTTGGCAGAGTGCAGTTTTGCCAGACTTGACTATTTTAAAAATGTAGGGCCCATTTAGCCAGCGAGAGTAAACATGCACAGCTTTGCCAACTACTAATAGCAAATGACACTTTCTTTAAAGATATGAACCTGCTGTATCTATACGGAGAAAATGCAAAGCAATCTACTCAAACCTCAAGAAGCAACCACTGACCTCTGAATTTTGCTGATTGATCTGAACCCTAGCTTGGAGAGCTGTCATCTTTTCTGCATTCTCAGAAAGACCTCCAGGGGACTACTTTTTGCCAGCTAATACAAAACAATAAAAAAGAAAGTCATGTTCACCAAAGGAGCTATGACATTTGTCATAGTCACAATACTGTAAAAAATGAGGCAAGTTTCTCTTCTTCAGTGGCAAAACTTTATATTAGCTATACAACCTTACTTAGATTTGAGAACATTAGCGCACAAATGCTGCATATCACGAAAGCCTTGCCTCTCACCTCAATCCTCAGCAACTCCACTACCTCAAAATCATAGATTCAGTGGAGGAAATTCATCCCACTATGAACATGAAATCAAAATAAAAGATTGATGCACTGACATGCAAATACAATGTAGCACTTTTCAATGACTTGTAATGACTGGTAAGTAAGCATCCCCAACCAAAAGAGATGGAGGGCAAATCCACTCTTCCAATCCTAAGCTTTTGATGCAGCCAAAACACTAATAGTTTCATATTTTCATGAGGTAAATAAGACCTCAAAATGGGTCTAATTTTAACTACTTCAATAAAAAGCAGACAAGGTGTTGGAAACACTCATTTAAATGCTTCATTAACATAAGCTGTCAGAAACACATTAAAATTATCTTTTAAAAATGTTGCCAACCAGGGCTACGTGACATTGAAGTCAGCTTGAATTTTACATGTACAATGTCCTTTCTTAATGAAAGTCAGCTGACAAGTAAATTATGACCAAAAGGATCACTTGTAAACAAAAGCTTTATGACTTCTGAATAGTACTTGTTGAGTACAGGACAAGCTTTGATATTGCCCTACCAAAAGCAATTCATGGCATTAAATACTTAAATATGTCATTTTAAAAATAAAACTAAGATTTCCTATTTATGCAGCCCATACTTGGACAGGCAGAGATTTAAACTTAACTCGCAATACAGGATCATCGAGTCACAGAATAGTTTGGACTGGAAGGGATCTAAAAGGTCACCTAGTCCAAACCCTCTGCAATGAGCAGGGACATCTTCATCTAGATCAGGTTGCGCAGAAACACATCCAGCCCGACCCTGAATGTCTCCAGGGACGGTGCATCCACCACCTCTCTGGGCAACCTGTGCCAGTGTTTCATCACCCTCACTGTGAAGAATTTTTTCCTCACATCCAGCCTGCCTCTCCCCTCTTTTAGTTTAAAACCATCATCCCTCATCCTATCGCAACAGGCCCTGCTAAAAAGTCTTTCCCCATCTTTCTTATAGGCCCCTTTGAAGAACTGAAAGGACACAATAAGGTCTCCCCAGAGTCTCCCGTTCTCCAGGCTGTACCAAATTCTCTCTCAGGCATATTTCAATTAAGTGTATTAATGAGTGTCTTAAGTTCAGCTAATCATTTTAGGCCTTAAGAGAGGGGCAACTTTAAACGAAAATGACCAAAAGAAAATTCCTCAGGAAAAAACCCTCTTAGATTTCCCTGAGTTAGGGATACAAACAGATACAATTTCCCCAGGCAAACAGAACCTTTAACCTTAAAAATCTTCCTTCTCCTTTCTGCTATGCTCACTACATATGACCCTGAAACTCATTGAGATCCATCAGACCACAGCCTCTTTCCTCCACATCTCAGAAATCCGTGTTGGATTTTGAAGCCTTATCTCCAATGGCTGAAACCAGAAAAAGAAATAATGAGAGACCATGAGCTGATCACATAATTAAAGACTGTGTAAATGGAGGTAAGTGGCAGGGGGATTGCTGTAATTCAGCTGGGCATTTTCAACATCTACATTTCAGCTGCCCAAAAGTGTGACTCTGTATTTGCCACATTATCTGCTTCATTTCTCAATGGAAAAAGCTTTCCTTACAAACATTAAGTTGGTATACATAACCAAAAAAGACAAATGGATGTGTGCTTTCCTACGGGGCCAATTAACAACTCAAACACCAGAAAACAGAAACTACACGCTCTTCTTCTTTAACACAGATAATTCTTGGTTACGTGATAGTCACTCGGCCCAAGTATAAGATTTATTTGAAAATAAAACAAAAAGAAATTCAGAGTGCGCCTGTGTAATCACTAAAGAAATGAATATTGCAATGCAACTGCCATATCCATATTCCAAATTCTGGTTTTCTCCGAGTTCCTATTAAAAAGCTGTTGCCACAGAAGCTCCAGAAGCACAAATGACAGGTAGATCCCACTGGGGAATGAAAAAAAGAAGTAAAATAAGTACATGCCATCCCTTCATGTGAAACATAATCCCCAATTAGGTATCCTGATTTTTTTAAATAAGCTTTTGGACAGCTTATCTTGTTCTTAGAGCAGCGAAGCTTTTCATGATGACTAGGGCACAGATTTCAAATTCCTTTGACTAGGAATTACTCTTCACAGAAAAACAACCCCACGTTCGACTGAGAGAGCAGCAGACACCAGTCATTGCTTTTCCAAAGATTCAAATACAGTTATTTTCTTGAGTCACTTCAGTACTCTTCTTGGCCCACCATCACCTTGTCAAACCTTTGTGGCGAGCATGCCACCACCCAGTTGAAATTAGAAGTGAAGTACTGTAGCCTGAGCTCAGGAATGGGAATGAAGGAGGATGGTAAGAAGCTTGTAAGTGCACGTAATAAACCAGTTTCACTCCTTATAGCATCAGGCTGCTTCTTCACATAATTAAGGTCTGAGCACATTTGGAATGGTACAAAATGTAACAAGTTGAAACACTGTTCTTTCTGTTTTCAAATGTAGCCCATCTCTGGATTTGTTTCCTTATGCTGCGTGAACACAGCCACGAAATGAGAACACAAGAGGAAATGAAAAACAGTTGAAAACAAAAATGAACTTCCAACCTTTGACAATCAAAGATTTGCAGAAGTGCTCATGCAGGAAGGTAACTTTTAATAGAAATGTGCTACCCAGAAAATCCAAGAATTTAATGAAACACATTCAGAACAAATCCTTCAGCGACAGTTTCTCCAGACACTGCAGATCAGGCTTTTAAAGACATTAAATCTAAATATTTAACAAAAAGCTCTACAGAAGCTGACATTTTGAAGATGAGCAAGTCCTTAACTCGTCTGTTGTGGATTAGTTGGTCTTAATTATGTCTTCTAGATTTACCTAAGGGTAAAAACTCCAGACATAGAAATAGCGATGTTCATGGATCAACTATTACTAGGTCAGAAACTGCCTGAAATCACAAGTCTTCTGCTGAAAAAGTTCCTGCAAAACAATCAGACTTCTTTCACATAAAAGGAAGTTGTGCTGGGGAAAAGAAAAAATCAAATAGCCCATAGCATTTTGTCTAAATCCTGTGTTTATAAGGTATTCATACAGACAAATCCAACTGAAAGCACATGGGAATTTGGCGCCTAAAATACCTTCAAGGACTAACTGATGTTTCCGTACCTAAAATAGGGATAAGCTGAAACACAAACACATTACCCTGCAACAAATAAAACTGAACCTGCACTCTCTTTAACAAGACTATTGGATGAGTCAGACACTGCTGACAAGATTTTATTTCCTTCTGGGAAGACTGGAGTGGAAAGAGAAGGATATTAAGTCACATCAGACTGTTAAGGCTCACACTGTTAGAGTACTCATGCTGCTAACATTCTCTTACTATCTCACTAACACCCTCATAATCAGAGGGAAAAATATAGAAGTTTAACAGAAAAAAAAATATTCTGCATAATAAAGCAATGTTGCTAAGGACTAATTGGAAAAACCTACAATGGTGTCAAAAAAATGATCTGGAAACAACACAGGTATACTCACAGAGCTTTTTGTGTCTGCATTGATGGGTTAAACTATCTAGACTACACACTGAAGAGATGAACACACCGACTCCTTACTTTTGAATGGTGCATTGCTTCCTGGAAGACAGGCTGACATTTCATCAACAGTTTTCCAGACAACTACATACACGTAGCCATCCTGCCAATATTAGGAAATACTGGAAATGCATGCCAGGAAACATTAAAAATACCAGCATTAGGACAGTTACTGATACGATGGTTTAAAACATAAGAAGATTTCTCAAAGAGCAGTATTACTCAAAGAACTAAGAGGAACAAGGATCTTCCACTGAAAAGCATAAGGAAACATTAACTATATGGATGAACAAGAGGCAGGAGATGAGAAAAAAAAGACTTCAAATGATTGTGAAATCTGGCTTGGACTTAGTAGGAGTAATTCCTTAAAAGATGAAGGGAGAAGCAGAGCTGAGTATTTATCTTGTAATGTTTTGAATAGAAACTGGTTACACAAACATCCACCTTGCTCTGCAGGCTGGCTCCCTTACAAAATTCTTATCGCAAAGATCAGCCATAACAAAACACTGAGCAGCAGCTGAATGAACTTCAATTGTGTCTAATTGTGATTGACAAGACAATCCCAGGGTAAACAAAAAAAAACAAACCTGTTCCAAGATAACAACTTTGAAATATTAGAGATTATTTGAGATTACCATTAAACTGACAGCCTACACCTTAACTAGGAAAACCTGGTTTGCTCTGTATTATATCAGTGAAGCTACCCTTCCTAGTCTGTTAAACAAGCTTTTTTTTTGCATTCTATAATGTGCATATACAATATCAAACTTTCTGTCCTATGTTCTCAAGTAACAAAATGAATTTTGGATCACCAGCCACAAAAGTAGTAGGTGCTATCTGGGAGGCAAAGAGAAAAGAGGAGGAAATAGAGAACACACATCACTGAGGAGGTGTATGCCTCAGAATCTGTGGACACACCAAAGCTACATTTTGTAACATCCTAGGAATTTAATAAAATCCTTTGGAAAACTAAAAATACATTCTTCTTCTCTAAGCAAGGAATTTATTATTTATATAATCATCAATTACAAAAAGGGATATTGATTTCCTCATGCATACATATGTGAGATAAGGCACAAATTCCTATTACTACTCTCCTTCTAGTCACTGGGGCAAAGAAATAACACCATCCTTCTGGCTGCCAGAATCACTTTCAGTACAGTTAAAACAAAAAAGTTTAGCACAATTAAGACACTTCAGCCTTCCAAAAGAAAGAAACTTCTGCTATCCAAAGCCACAAAGAAAACCACATCTGAGAAGAATCTGCCAGATCAGATTTTTTCCTCTTTTCTAGAGCATTACACTACACCACCCTCATCAATCAAGAAAAGCTATTAGGGACTGCAACAACCAAGATCAGAATCACAGAATGGTTTGTGCTGGAAGGGGCCTTAAAAAATGGTTTCAATCCCCTTGCCCCATGGTTGCTCCAAGCCCTGTCCAACCTGGCCTTGAAAACTTGCAGGGATGGGGCAGCAACAGCTTCTCTGGGTACCCTGTGCCAGTTCTGCACCACCCTCACAATGAAGAATTTCTTTCTTATACCTAATATAATCTATCCTCATTCAGAAAACTGTAGCTTTGCTGTGAACAGCTTACTGTGAAAGTTCAGGTGCTCCAGCAGCAGCCCACACAGGGCTCAATAATAGCTCTCTGAGATGAATGTCAAATAAAAAGGCAGATGCAGAACTGCTTAAATGAGCAACTGCTATGACAGCAAAGCTAAAATGATGGAAAATAAATGATGCTATTCCTTTAAAGAATAAGGGAATTATAGTACCAGTCCTTAACCTCATAAGGTTACCTTTTCCATTTTTCACTGTTTCTCTTCCCCCCTCAGAACCAATTGCCACATGCTCACTGCTGACATGCAGCTGTGTACTAATACACAAAAGAAACCCTATTATAGTAGCACCACCCCACAGCACCACTATCTTTAACATGCTGCAAGGAGTTCCATCAGAAGTCTTGGCAGATTCAAAGTAATTTTTCCAGTCATTTGGCCTTCATTCCTGGAATTACAAGGACAAACTTAACAAGCTGAGATGCCTGCTCTTTGATACTTCAGACCTTGTATAGACAGAACTGCACAGGATTTGGTTAACTGTAAGCAGAGGTGCCTGTCTGGCTGCTCGAGCTTCCTGGACACTAGCTTGTAAAATCCTACCTTCCAGTGGCTTATTAAAAAACCCATCAAAACTGCCATTTCCCATGCTGGAGCATCTGCTCAGGCTGGTTTCTGCCACTAGCTTGGGCTTAAGGGAAAACTATTCTATTAAAAAGAAAAAAAGGGGCA
This sequence comes from Psilopsiagon aurifrons, assembly GCA_025447955.1. NCBI lineage: Eukaryota > Metazoa > Chordata > Aves > Psittaciformes > Psittacidae > Psilopsiagon > Psilopsiagon aurifrons. The sequence continues at coordinate 7,393 of JAOEHY010041718.1, forward strand.
CAGAGCATTTTGCTATGTCTCAAGTGGAGCAGGCTTCACTTCTTCACAGCTTCCTACATGTGACCACACTGAACTTACGTTAGTCTCAAAGGAAAAATAAGTCTACATATAGCAGCATTGGCATTTGGGGCAGAGAATAAGACTTCTCTTGCCATTACTGATCACCCCTAGTAGGAGGTACTATACCTTCCAGCCAAGAGACACAAACTCTGCCCTCAATATTCTTCCTGCTGCTATCTAAGAGGAGGAAAGGACCCAGCTGGAAGAGAAAGAAATAGGCTATCTTAATTCATCCTCTTCCCCCATATGCATTGCAATACAGTCTTTAATTACATGATCATATATTTTCTACAGGACCTGTGAATAATTCATTCCATAGACTGGACTCAGGGAGTGAATCAGAAGACTGCAGTGAACTAAACTATTATCTACAGGACTCCTATCTCATTTGCTGCTAAAGCTGGATGATGAATCAGTCATGGAATCATAGAGTGAAAAAAAACCCTAGTCTCATAGCTAATATATTTATTAGTTTTAAAAGCTGTTTTGATTTTTCTGTGTATTTCTTGGTTAAAGGGAGAATTAAAAAGTGTTTCACTCATCTACAGTCCTGGTTTACTATTAACCTAGAAATTCACCTCTACTTCTGTAGAGATGAAACTGAAGTGACAGATTACTTTAAATCTACTAGTCCCTTCTTTAGGGCCAACATGTAACCCTTGCTATTGAAAGAAACTGAAGAAAGAAAGAAAGAAACAGGACTGTCTACTAGTAGGCAACAACTACCAAGGAGAAAAAAGAAACTTCAGGACTGGCAACACAACAGCAAAGTATTTTGCAGTAGATGCGCAGGCTTGGTTGCAGCACATTCTTATCCCTCACAGCCCAGCTACTGAAGTACAAAGTGAATGAACCTAAAGTGACACATGGCAGTCAGAAACTGAACCTGCCTTATCCTTTGTTCAGCCTGACTGCAACAGCGGCAGATTTGTGCTGCTATCTGCATTTCAGACACCTCTTAGTGGATTCCATTAAAAATACCATCTCTGTAGCTATGTAGAAAAAAGAATAAGCACATCAGCCCAGTGGCACTTCTACCACAGTACTCCTTTATGAATCAAGGCTATACTCATTTGCCAATGAAAACATTAAGTCAGGTGGACAACATTACCATGTACTCAAGGGCTATCAGAAATGTGGTAATAAACTCCCAATATACTGTTATAAACACCAGCAGAATAAAGCGGTCCTAGTATTTCATATCCAATACATATTGCCATTGGAAACAGTTCCTTTGTGAGACTCAAGATAAATTCATGGTTTTTGTCTAAAATATTGGAATGCTTCTTTACCCTCCCGTAACTAAGTCCAATGATAAATTTACATTCTGTCCTTTCTCCTTCTCACTTCTCAGCTGATCCTTTAGAAGAAACAGCTTTCGGAGTGTATTTCCTCTGTTTTCTACAGGCTAAATCAGGAGCTTACACTGCTTTGAATTTAGCTCCCTTTCCTGCCACAAGAAAATTAATAGAAAAGCAAACCAAATGCCCAGGAGGAATTGCTGAACGAGTGGCATCTGAGCTGTAGAAAGGATTTCAAAAGCAACTCGCCCTGTCTGACTCCCTCTTATTAGAAAACTGCCTACGAGCCTTAGGGATGGATTAAAGCTAAGCATGGCCTGGATAATCTACAAATGCAGGGCCCCAGTTGTAAGGAGGATAGCAGTGAAACACTTGGGGAGTATGGTTATTCCTAGAAACCAGAGGGCTTCTTATGGAATGCACAGCCCAGATCAACCAAACTATTCAAGGCTGCCTTAATCTGTGGTTGGTGAGCTCAGAAGCGGCAGCCCCCAACTGTGCTTCTCTGATGGTCCAGGGGGTTTCAAGTTGGAAAAATGGTTTAAAACTGAAATAAAAAACAATAAGTAGCCTTAGGCATCTTCTGATTGCAACTTTCTAGCAGAAACTGTAAGTTAAAAGTGGTCAGTCCACTGCACAGGCATCACAAGCAGCTAAAGAGGCAGCAAGAGAGAAAGGAGGCTTCTCAACAAGGTGAACACAGGTAGCAGACAGACTTGAAATCAGACAACCATTCCTTTTGAAATCTACTTTTGACTGCTGCACTCAGGGTTCCCCAGGTGGCTTGGACCCTTTCAACAGTGCTTCCTATTAGGAAAAAAGCTATAGGAGATCAGTAGCACCAGTTCCCAATTAAGTTTTTTTCTTCCTCTGACAACAGCAAGCCAATGCTGAGAGTGGACAAAGCACTGAAAAACATCACTGATGAGTGAAGAGCAATGAGAGCTGCTCTCCTGAAGAAAAAGCAATTTGCTTCTCAGGACAACCACATAAACCCTTCAAAGTCTGTGTTTGTTTGCTTTTGCAGCAAATTCTCTCCACTGTATTTTCTTTCTTCTCAGTTCGCATTCACCTAGGCATACTTACCAGACTGAAGCAAGAGGGATGGTGAGGCATAGTAATAATCATCATTTAGGTAACAGTGTCCGTTCAGTAACACAGTATGAAAAAACAATGTCAATTTAAGGTAAACCAAACCATGTTTGGATAATCTCCAACCAAACTCAAATTCCAAAGCAGAAATCTGTGTCTTGGCCAATAGCATACAGATCCTGGGATATAAATATATTTGTTTTTTACCTCAATGACAAAAAAACAAAGTGGAGAGGGAGATAAAACGTTATGCTTTCATGTCCCTAATTCTGCACCAACCCCCAAAAGAAGAAAATGTCCATCTGTAAAGGCTTTGGAAGAGGGAAGCTATGCAATATTTAGTAATGACAATTTATCTCAACTTTAAATCTTGTGACCAGAATAGATGATTTAACAGACCACATCCACTGCCAGGAACTGCTACACTTAGAAATAAATAAATAACACACAAAGCCAGGTACAAGAAAACAAACCCTAATAAACCTGAGAGCTAAACTAGATATTACTTGTCATCGCTCAGGAGGCAGGATTAAAAACTGTAAAGATTGAGAATAACAAACATTCCCTTGTTGAAAGACAACTTTCCCAAAAAAAAAGATGGAGAAAATCAAGAAACTTATTAAATTTTAATGTAGTGAAATTCAATTATAAATCTACAGAAGTGATTAATTAAGAGAAAAATGTTAAACAGTTATAAATAGCAGCTGCATATCATTGCCACTGGCTTTTCAACTGCAAGATCCATTAAAAGAGAAAGCAAATAGCAGAAGTGGGCTGGTGAAAGATCTGTATGTCCAAAAGCCTGTTTGCTTTCTCAAGTGTTACCTCATCAAACAGAAGGTACTCCCTCTCCCAGAAACTGTTCTTTTATAGCAATAAAACATCAGAGCTAAAAGTTAAGAAAATAAATGTTTTAAAGGCTACAGCTAAAATAATTTGACAAACATTACAGATACACAGTCCTTTGAAAAAGAACACTGAAAAAAGTACTGCCAAATAATTGCAATAATTTTGCATGTACATAATGACTTTACACTGCAGTCCACCTGCGAATTGTTGTTCAGAAGCATTATCTGTCAGAACAGTTGCTCAGGTTCTTCGGGGCCTGCTCCTAAACCAATGTTTTGGCATTCTCATAAACTTATTTTAGTAGATCCGCAGAGCAACGAAAGTCAAGATATTGCAAATCATTTTGCCTTAAAATATCTGAATTAAATCTGAATTACGCATGCAGAAGAACATGATTTTTGTATCTGCAGTGACATCTAGTGCAAAAAACCAAAACCACATATAAATGGGCTTCTAAAGAAATAGAAGCGATTACCATTTATTGTGTGATTTCTGGCTGAGATAAAGAATTATTAACACCAGTCCTTTCAAATCTTTCTTAGTATCTTGTCTTCTAAAAACACTCACAAGCCAGCTGAAGGGAATCCTATTAAGCATAACATGCTAATAAGACTATTTAATGCAAATGTACATTTTTCCTTCATATACAAATTCCATTTGATAAATGTACATATCTTATATAATTGTTGGAGGGCAAATGATTGTTTAGAAAGCAAACATCCCCAGGAAGACAGCTGTTAGTCTATTTATTCTATCCACTTTTCTAAAAGAAAACAAATTCAGCAGCAACATCTCATCTAAATTCTTTCTACCAGCTCCATAGATATGCAAACCTATTTTAATTTTGCAGTGATTCTTAAACCTCTTCCTTAAAAATTCAAGCAGAAGACACAGCTTGCTGAAAGGAAACAAAAACTGGAAGCATGCAATGAGTGCTGTCTAATACAGATGACAAATAGAGGAAGTTATAAAATGACAAATAAAAGTTGTTCATAGGAAAGTACAGATTTAAGTCTCCTGTAGAAAGCAGTCATGCTTCAGACACAGCCAACAACAGACATTCTAACCAAAATGCAACACCAACATGTCTAACTAGCAACAATTTTACTAAAATGATTCACTTGCTGAAATGTGAAAAAAACCTTAGAAACAAGTGTTATTCCTGCCAAACATACAAATAAACACATATGCCAAAGCTGAAAATGAACAGTTTAAATACAGTATCATGCATACATCGTTTTGCATATAAACACACACCACTGCTGTAACTCCCTCTATTCACTTGACCTGTAAATACAACCGTTTTTGAACCTGCATCAAAAGTCACACATACCTTTTAAGGGCAGGATTAAAGCCTGCACTGGCATCTTTTGTAAAAATTCATAATAGGCAATTTTCCAATACTGGTAACCAAAACGGTGAAGTTATGAGGTCGGTACAAAATAATTACAAATATCAAGATGTATTTCGTGTTCATCAGACAATTTTATATGATTTGCATATTTCTAAATTTAAAATTTTAAAAAAGCAGCCATTCCTTAGTGATGCAGGACTACATTATGCATTAGGTTCCTCATGTTCTAGCAGCCTTACTGTGGAAAAGTAACAAACCCCACAAGCACAAGATTCTGCTGACTGCTATGGCATTAAATGCGGAAGTGTCACAAGTACTAGTTTTTGCACATGATGCACATGCCATGGTTAATGGACTACTAGCACTATTACTGATATAATAAGTACTTTTTAAAAGTTCTAAGGTTTGCTCTTCAGGAGCCCAAGACCTTGCACAACTTCACTACCCTACAGCCATCAAAAAGTGGATTTCATAAACACAATAATTCTAGGCGTGAGTAGCAGGTGTTAATTGAGAGCACTTCTCACCTGAGGACTGAGGTTGCTAAAACAAAGACAGACATGAAAAAGACATGAAAGAAGGAAAGAAAAAAAAACTGATCCTTAAGGGCAAGGTACTGGGGTAGAACACCAAGTAAGTGAGAAGAGGAAAAGGAGACAAGCCAGTCAAGGTTAATAAGAAGTAACAAAAATGCATAAAACAGGATAACAGTGATGTATGCCCAGCCTTCAGGCAGAAGAACTGAGATAATGGTGTTTAAACACCATTCAGCAACTGTGGTTTCAAAATCACCTGGAAATGCAAATAAATATAGACTAATGCAGCATTTATATAGAACACAACAAACTGCTCTTGACAGAGTTCACTACGGTATTCAAGCCAGCATGGAAAGGAAATGATTAAAATCAAAATCTATTAGCTTCTGCCATCCTAATCAGAACCTCACAAAGAGCAATAAAATCACTTTGAGTTTCAGTCTCCTAGTGTTTTTGCTGGGTATAGACACGATTTCTAAAGAAAGAGAATTCCACTGTTTAGAGAAGTAAGTCTACCAAAGGAACTGTTTGGTGTCGGTCTGTATTTATTCATCGTGGCAAGTTAAGAGTACTTCATCTCCCAAAAAGGCATGATATTAAAAAAAAAATATAAATGTTAATGCTTGAAGATAGACATAGTTTTCTTCCCCAGGCAGGAACAACCATTGTTATGGCATAAAAATGTACTATTAACCAGTACTCGACCAAAGGGCACAAAACTCGAAAGATCAAACAATAAACAGAGTTCAGTAAGATATTTACACAACATGTGATAGAATGCTGCAGCAAAATTCGCATTATTGATGAAAGTAAGGCTATGTCACTGAATTCTACAGGACAAAGCCAGTTGAAGCCGCTACTAGTTAAACTATTGATCATGAGAATTAGACACACACACAGAGAAAAGAACCTGTCCTTTTAATAGACTCTGTGAAGCCAGATCTCTGCATCCTTTGACTTCAGTTGAGCTCTGCCACACAGAGCTAATGACATGATTAGAATCAAAATACAGGATAACAAAACAAAAGCTAACTCTAAATCTACTTCAAACTAAAAAAATAAAAAAAAGATCAGCTAAATACCTTAACACTGGGCACAAATGAGATACATCAAAACGGCAAAAGCTGAAAGTCAAACCAATTTCTACACAAGCAGTAAAGGGGAGAAGAAACATGAAAGAAAGTTGGGAAGAAAATACAGCAGAGAATAATATAAAGAAGTATACATTTTAAAAAGATTAATATAAAAGCTGCTAAAGGTTAGGGAAAGAAATTGGAACATGAACAAAAGATGACAGAAGTAAGATGCCAGTAAAAGAAAAAAGATCTCTAGCAGAATGACAACACATGCAGTCAAATATAGCAGCCACATCAAAAGAAGTTTTTTACCAATTAAAGCCTCAAAGGAAGAGAAAAATCGAAAGTTGGATAGGTTACCCTAACATCTTAGAAAGCATCCAGAGAAATTACAGACCCCAGGATTGATCTTTAACAGAACAATACAACAAGGACTAAACTAAGGAAAAGAGCAAACAGTTTTTCTTCCCTCCTCTTCTTTTTGGGCTTGTGTATGGAAGAACATTAACAGAAATCAAAAAGAATCCACAGAAGGATTCAATAAGAATGAGATGAAAGGAAAATCCTAGAGCTAACTAAGTGCAGAGGTTGCAAGACACCTGAAGATAGAGAAGCAATGTAAAGTGGTGCTATTTTGTAAAGTGCAATTCTTTTGACAGCTGGTGACACCTGAGGAAATAACCCAAAGCCTAGGGGCTTCAAATCAACCATATCACTTTGGTTTTCAATGCAGCATCATTCCACATATTTATTAGATTTATTAAGTATGATAATATCCTCCCTCTGATTAAAAAGAGGGACATGGGAGAGACTGTAATAGTAGGTTAGTAAGGTTAGAATGTCCTGTTGTATTATAGTGAGGAGTTCAAGGATGAAAACAAACATCACCACTGGAAACAACGCTTGTCACTTCAGACCACCAAGAAGCTGCCATGCTATGAGATAAAGAATACTTCATACGTAGTCAGCACAAATTCAAAACCCCAGTGCTCGAATCTTTGAAAACAGGAGGATTTGGGCTTTAAGTGTGAGTTGACAGGAATTCATACTTCAGAGGAACCCAGACAGCTGCTCTGCAAAAGGTCTTCTTCCAAACGTGACAAAGACAGCACACTATCAATACTACCACCACCAGTCCAAGATATGTCCAATCTGACAACAGCATCCATGAAGGGTTATACAAGATGTTCATAGCTTATAATGGCATTCAGCCATGCAGGCTCTGCACCAAATCCAGAACTGATAACATTTATAGATGACATAGTTCCCCCTAGTCTAAAACACTGATGGAAAACCACAACTTCAGATGGACTTAGACAGACACAAATCTCAAAGGGAATAAAAGCTATAAGCAGAAATAAAGAAGAACATAGGACAAGGGGTAACAGGTTCAAACTTAAACAGGGGAAGTTTAGATTGGATATGAGGAAGAAATTCTTTACTGT
>JAOEHY010041719.1:0-28924 GCA_025447955.1 Psilopsiagon aurifrons
GGGTCAGGTGTCCTGTCTCTGCTTCCTCCCGGCTTCCCCTCCTCCCTGGCAGAGGATGAGACTCAGAAAGTCCTTGGTCAGAGTGAACATTGCTGAGCAGCAACTGAGAACATCAGTGTTATCAGCGCTGTTCCCAGGCCGGAAGTCAGAAACACAGCACTGCACCAGCTACTAAGAAGGAGAAGAAATGACTTCTACTGCTGAACCCAGGACACTGGTACATGCTGTAATTTTAAGAAGGTATTACAATCCTTTTAAAATTAATGTGTTGATACAGTGTAATCTGCTTACTGACAAACGATAACACTATCTGCTCCCTAGAATTTTGCTGCTGGCTTCAATGACTCCTCACCTTCTTTCAAAAAAACCAGAAACAACAAAAAATCCCACAACACTACAGGATTGGAAAATACTTGCTCTGCTTTTTACTTTATATTATTGTAATTCATGTCATGTAAGTTCCTTTCTAAGCTTGGTCAAGCTTTATCTTTAAGCAGGCAGCATGTGTGGCTTTTGCATCCGCTACTTCTGCTAGAACAGTATTCCAGAACCTTTTTTCTCTGCATAGTGAAAACCTTTCATTTTCACAGTTCATTTATGTTTAGCTTAGCTGCATGTTGCTATATTTAAAACTGTTCTTAAGAAGTATAAAGATGTTTCATCTTTTCTGAAATTTGCTTCTTGACCCAAACTGCATAGAGCAATCACAACCTTTAAGCCTATGCATCTAGTCTGAATGAAACCTTCTTGGACTTGTATATATAAAAAATGTATACAGAATTTACATAATCTCAGTGTGAGTGTATGGCAAATGTGCTACACTATTAGCCATAGTCAAAACACTGAGATACCTTCATGCCATGGAAATTGAGGGCATCAGTACTAAAGCCCTGAAACTTTCAATAGAACCTATACAGAGCACGCTTCTAATATACCAGTACAGCACCAGCAATGCTGTGGATTGTGCATCTCCATTATTCCAAATGAGGTCCCAAAGATATCATTTAGAAATGGCATTAATATTCCCCAATTTTTATTGGAAACACAATTCATTTAGGATTGTATGTTCATTTTTCTCACCTATGTTATGTCACTAGTTATTCACATTCATACAATGACCAAACCACTGAGCTTTTCTCTTCCTTTTTCATTTCAAGTGGTGGACACAAGCCTAAGGAAGACATTTACTGAGTTCTTAGACACATGACATTATTCTTTGCTATAGTTTCTACAATTTATTAAAATTTACTTTCTAAATACATTCTCAAGAGACATTCTGTGCAACAGCTCATCCTTCTTGTGAAGTCTATCCTGTTTTGCTTTTTACTTTTCTCCCTCGGTGAAATACATGCCCCCTGTTGCTATGGCAGGCTTGCACTGAGGCATTTTTAATTTCTCACCCACAATATGGCTCCAACCCTTACTAATCAAGAGAATTTCTTTTTTGCATATGCAAACTTCAACCACATTTGCCTCTGAATTTCCATTATTGTTTTTACTTCAGAGACTATGCTCTCAAACTGAGGTTTTCCATGGAATCCTAAAGTGTTCTTAAAACATAAGCACTGTTTTGTGCATGACTTCACACCACATCCTGTGTTAGGAAGTATTTGGTAATTTGGTTATTCTTAAACATCAAGCCCATAGCTATCGGCGCACTAAATTACAGCTGCATCAACTTGGAAATTACTTCTACAAGCACAGACACTTTTCTTCTGCCATGTCAGGTCACTGAACTGGTTTTCCTCAATACTGTGTAGGTTGTCTTTTCTATCAGACTGAAAGTATCTGTCCTGAATAACTGGATTTACTGTGAACAGTTAGGGGAAAAGCTCATTCTTCATTTATACTCCAGGTTCTTGGTAAGATCCTTGAAGCATATTGATGTTGGCAATGCCATACAGTTTCCTTTGTACATATTATTATAGTACAATTGCTTTTCAAAGCTTCCCATAATCAAGTAGTAAAGCACTGAGGTTGTGTTTAGTAAATTTTTCATCATTAATTCTATTTCATAACACCCTCATCTGTCTATCTCAAGAAAATTATATTAGAAGCGTAAGAAGACATAAAAAGACCTAGAACATCAAAGAGGCAATTGTTGACCATCCTCCTTCCCTACAGGATGGGCTTTTCCAGTCCACTGTGCAATTGCTCTTTCAGCAGCACACATAGCCACATGCTCTTTTCTCTCCAGCATTACTCTGTAATATTTATGTGTGATTATCTGGATAATTTAAAGAGTTTTTAATTTAATTTTACATGTATACAGCCCAAGTGAAGGCAAACTAAAATCAACAACCAAGTCGATCTTGGCATACATTCAGATTCCTGATTAGCCTGCTCCCCACTCCCCAGGAATGCCCCCGGCTTGCTAAAGCAGCTGGAAAACTAACACAAAAACTACGAAATAATGCCTGATGATTAGAATACGCCAAGACAAGTATTTAATTCACAAAGTAAAATTAATCTGAAAAAAAATATATATGAAATAATTGCTGAAGGAATGCCTTAAATAGCTATGGAGGCAGACTGCACTTTAACATTGCAAGTTGAATTTCCTACTATTGACTGAAGATTCATCATTATTTTGTCACAGAGCTTTGGTTTTGGTAGGAAATTTCCTTGACTTTAATAACTGCCTGATGAAATGAAAAACCTTCTGGGGAAAAAGAGACTTTCCCTAATAGTAATTTAGAAATAATTTTTTAAAATCTACACCCATCTAGAGCATTCAAAGAATATTTTGCTCAGTTGCTTTTCCTGCTTTGGTAATTTCCACATCAATGTACACTAATGTGTGTTTCAAATTCAAGAGTATCAGAAGAGCCTTGCTTGAGTGGTGCGATCCTAAACTGGCATAATTAGGGTCCTGCCTGGGAGCAGACCCTTTAATAGAGCGGCACACTGAGTGGGGAACCATTCACACATTCCCTCTCAGCTCTTCACAAGCTTTTCCGGGCAATGAGCCAGCTGGTAAGAGAATCAGGCTGATTCAGCCTGTTGCAAGAGCCTGGAGAAGTGGCTCAAGGAAACCTACACCTCCCAGCACCACAGAGGAACTACTCACGTAGCCTGAAGAGGAGCAGTCCCAAACAAACATGCATGCTGGCTGCACTGAGAGGGCTTACAGGGGGACAGAGCTTTCCAGCTGCTCAAGCAAGGCAAACAAACTTCTCTATAGCTCTTGGAGGCTCCTATAGTTCAGAATATAAAAGCCAGTCCATCCATCCCATGCACAGCAATATTTCTCGGTATCAGACAGGCTGCAGATTCTACCATGAGGTCTGCTGCCCTGCTATGTGAAAGCTGTCATGAAAAGACCTAGACAGTCTCTGTGAAGTGCCTGTCTGAATCTGAGTGAAGAATCAGTGTGTGTGTTCTTTCCTCTCCTCCCAATCCTCTTGACATACCAGAATAAACAAGAGAGAAAGGGGGAAAGAAAAGACATGATAACAATGTAGGTGTCAAGTGATTCCCTGTGTCCTGGTTTTGGCTAGGGTTAAACCATAACACCTTAACAGTCACAGCAATGGAGTGAAAAGTCAGATTGATGCACAATCATAAGTTTATGTTAAAATGCCTCCTAAAATACCTGATCACATAATAATCTTAATTAGCATTCTGCATATTCAATACCGGTAAACAGAGTTTGTATAACACTTCTTTCCTCTGCCTCTAAAATATTTTCCAATACTGTAATTGTGTTTTCAGGATAAATATGTGCTCTCTGTACCAGTTAGTGTGTTTTTTTTTCCTCTCATTTAGATACACATGAAGTCATTACATGATAACATTCATTAGAAGGCTGCTAGTAAATATTTTTCCATGCCACAAAGATCATACATAAGGTTAGCTGCAATATTTTATGTACCTGAAAATGACAACCTGCTTTATAAATAAGAGATAGTACCTCAAGCTGACTGATATTTACTTTAAATTAAAAAGGATACCATACTAACCAGCGCCACTTTCTTCACAGATGTGTATTTTAATACCAGAAGTTTTCAAGAGTAGTAAGTATAGTACATCTATTCTTGAAAGGTTTCACAGCAAAATGGCGCACAATGCAAAATACTGGTTTTCACAAGAAAAAGAAGTCGTCAAAGATGGAAAGAAGCCTTTGGAGCAGACTTGTATCTATCTAAATAAGCTTTTGGAGCAGACTTTATCAGCAAGTTATTTATGCAGACACTTCCACTGTAAATCAATGAAATACATCCTTTTTATTTTATTACTGTATTTATTCCTCTACCTTACATGGAATTTCTGTTTTCTGCACCGTAAGAGATTGAATACAGCTATTCTGCCTTTCTCCCCCCCCTACACCTCACCTAAAAATAACTCCTTGCTTTCTCTCCATCTCTTGGGGTTATCTTTGTCTTTAGAGTGGGCATCACTGATGCAAATTTCTGCACCTTAGAGGATAACTACATATTCCTCCTAACACTTACAAGGGAAAATGGAACTTATGATACTCTAGCAGCTATCTTCCAAATTTAATGTACCCCAAGCATCAATGTTTGCTTATATATAGGCTACACATTTCCTCCAGAATTACACTTGAGAGTGAAGAAGACTGTTTATCACTACTCTCCTCTTACACTACATATTAGGCATTAGCATCTTTCTAAATCAGTGATTTCTAGCATGCACAAAATCCTCCTACTTCGTATGCTTAGCAGCATGCTTTAGGTAAATAGAAATACGTAATATGCAGTTTTTGGAAAGACAGTTTTAGACCACTTAGATTTGTTTCTATTTTTATTGCATGTAATGCAAAGAAAACTCTAAGTTACATCCATAACAAGGTGGGGTTTTTTTGCTGTTTTTAAACTGAGAATTTTTTTACTGACATTACGCGTGCATAGTAACAGACAATGTGCATTAAGTCAGATTATATAATTTAAAAGCAGTGGGGTTTGTTTCTTTTTCCCCACATTCAAAATTTCTTATCTTTCATCAGCTCCTTATGTACGCTTAAAAAAGTAACTAAAAGTTGTAATGTTAATGATATGTTTGCTTATTTATTATGTGCAATGAATTTTAATTGGAGCCATATGAAGACCCAAGGGGAGATGACCAAACTAGGAGAGTAATGCAAGAAGAGTAGTTTAAAGGAGACTATGAATATCTTTTCATGCTCAATTTTCATGCTAAATTTTTGCATTTTGCATGTATTTAAACAAAGTGGTTCTTCTGATACTGTGTACTAATGCAATAAACATTAGGTAATTAAACCTAAATGCATACTTACTTTACCCAAATTTTATCAAACAATTACACTTCTGTGACGTGCTCACGCTAAATAAACAAGGCTTACCTGAACAACTCAACACTCCATACGGCATGATATTTATACAACAGGCTTGGTACACACTGAGCTTAACTCTGTGATTCCAGGAGTCATGGTCTCCTGACATGCCATCCTCAGATAGAATGCATTAGTACTGGTGTTGAAACAACACATCTCTTAGCAAGAAGGAGAAAATAACTAACCAATTCATTTTAAATATATTAACTTCTGGGATTGAAGATAATTATCTTATTTATTTTAATCAAGATAGAAGTTCAAATTCTGCCTTAGCGAAAACAAACTACTTCTTTAGAGACATTACAGGGAATAGAAATAAGTAGGCTTTTAATAGATCTTAGAGCAAACAAATAAAATACAACTAGTGGTCCAAATCACTCTGCTATGCAGCCAATGATGACCGGTATCATGGACAGATTACTCTAAGCACAGAGACTCGCCTACTTGGAAGGGAAATAAGTGCAATGCTGCACACAAGCACCCACCAATGGAGGCAAACTGACAACATTTACCTTTGGGTAATGCTTGTGCTCTGCACAGCTCTTGAACAGCTGAAAGTCTCGCTCATAATTTTTAGTGTAACAAGAACAATAAAGCTGCTAGCTTTAACACTCAGGGTAGAACACACCAGGTATTTCCGTGGCTGTAAGGACAATGACTTTCTGCCATAGCAGAATGATCTACAGGTTCTAAGAGACAAAGTGACATTTTCCCTGTTATGCTTACTACAGAAATGTGGAGATAGGGAGTGAAATCCGTGAAAGCAAACAGCTCACTTCACCATGGATCATCAGAATCTCAGCTTCTCCAGAAAAAAAGAATCTCCTTAAATAAAAAACAGTATTACAGAAACCTTGACCTTACTATTGCAATATGTTTTCCAGGATGCACAGTAAGAAAGTAAATATTATCTCACCAGATGCAGGTTAACATTACCCTCAACTCTCTTCACAAACTCTCCTTAGCTGTTCTGCAATGTGTCATTAATCAATGAATGTAGTGATTGGATCCATTCAATTGGTGCATCAGTGTAGTGAATGGCATATATAAACATGCTTCAAATACATTTATTTGTATATCTATATATGAAAGTAAAATCACTACTACAATTGGTACTCAAGCTTGTCAGATGAGATGTTCTTCTCCTTCTGTTTTGCATAAGACATGCTAATGCTTATGTGATCTGCAGTCTGAAACCCAGAAAAATGTAAATCAGAAAGTAATAGTAGATCAAGATAACTGTCTATCCACAACTGTAATTTTAGCAGGTATTCCATTAACTCACAGTCTAAATACAAACCTCCTCTCCCTGAAAATACAGGATAACTACTAGATGATGGCATTAAAAACTAAAGCAAAAACATGTGCCATCACAACATTCCTCTTTTAGAACAGATCACATACTTACAGGTAAATTTAAAAATTTGGTGGTTTGGTTTTGGTTTTGTTTGTTTATTTTTGTTTTGGTTTTGGTTGTTTGTGTTTGTTTGTTTTGTTTTGTTTTTATGAGAAGGATACAGAAGACACGCAAATTCTTCTGTGGAAATCCCAGTGGTTCTCTAAAACCATTCCCTCTATAAAGCACGGTAGAACATGCTGACTTTCCCAACACCCTTTTTTTGCAAAGTTGAGGACACAAATTTGAAGTTTTCTTCAATAAGCTTTCAACTTGCTGATTGGCTATTTGGTGGTGCAAGTCACTAAAATACTAGATGCATTATGGAATTACGGAGAGAACATATACAAAGCCAGCCTATACTACTTTCCCCCAAATACCCACCAAATCCAAAAGATGGCCACTAAAATCAATACTTTTTTTTTCTTCTTTGGCACATGGAACAATAGAACAGTTTTCATCAAAATACAGAGCACATGAGAGGTGCAATGGCAAGGCTTACCTAAAACCCAGATTTGCCTGCTGATGTGTGAGCTAGTTTTTAGAGTTTATTAGGTTTTTACTAGATTCATAAATCAGTTCTAAAATATCTCCAGTTGCCAGATTAGTAAATTGCTCTGAAATCAGAGGAAATTAGAAATACACTACTATTAAAGAATTTTAAAATATTGGGAGAAGTCAGTTTCCTCAAGCACAAACACAAGAACAAGTATTTTTGTCTTATAAACCTCAAATTGCTTATGCATATTTAGCAATTCCTACTGCTAGGAGATTTTGGCTAAAGCTACCATTAAATTTGGCATAATAAAATAATAACAATGTACAATTTTATGGCCCATATTATAGTATTTGGTCAAACAGGCATCACAATGCTCGAATGCGAATTTCCGCTACATAATGAACAATGAACAGCTCTGTAGTAACACTAAAAGGCAGAAATAGAAAAGCTCCAAGGACTCATTTATAAAACCTTTATGCATCTTTTTCACTAAAGAAGAAAATTAAAATGGAGTTTGTGCTCATACCTGAGTTTACACGGTATTTGATACAAAAACAAAAGTCTGAAAGCAAATTCCATTTTCTTCTCATTTAAAAATGAACCAAATGAAGTGTCCAAAGCTAGTAAGAGGCACTGTGTACATACTGATCATAGAAGGAAAAGCTGGAAACATGAGCAATAATCTTTGCTTTAGGGAGCATGTAACAATTCTTAAAAGAAAATTATTTGCTTTCTTTTCTTTTTCCTGCCTCACAAGTGTGACTCATGAGGCACTGACTCTTCCTGGCACACACATAGTATGGGATGTCTCTACAATACACCATCCCATGGCATTTAAAAGGCCTCAGGCCAGGGTTGGTGCTTTAGAAGTAGGAAAGCACAAGCCTCCCTCTTCCCA
This sequence comes from Psilopsiagon aurifrons, assembly GCA_025447955.1. NCBI lineage: Eukaryota > Metazoa > Chordata > Aves > Psittaciformes > Psittacidae > Psilopsiagon > Psilopsiagon aurifrons. The sequence goes on from JAOEHY010041719.1 coordinate 8,108, forward strand.
TTCCACCATCCTCTTGGTTATGTGTATGAGACTCCAAACATGGTTTTCTCTTCTTTCATCAATGCCTACTACAAATAGTGCACCCCCCCACCTCTTCAGCCTTGAAAAGAATGTGTACAAATGGGTGGAGAATGTAAACAGAGAAGTCAGTAGCTCCTGAACTGCCCCAGTTCTCAAGCTGGAGGACTAATGCAAGCTAAATTCGCTGGGAAACATACAGTGGGAAAACACCACTGTTTTTGCCTGTTTCCCATACTTCCCTTCACGTCTGGTGTTTGCCAGTTTAAAGACAGGACACAGGGCTAGATGGACCTTATACATGTTCTTTTTCAGAATGAGAAGCTGGCAGAAAAAACAACTTCCACGGTATTCATTAAATCAGTCACCTCCCTGACTCAACTCTTCAAGATCACCAACACCAATTCTAAAAACTTGAAAAACTACAAAGTTAATAAGCTGCTGCCTTTATGACTACTCTTCTTGAGTGCCTTCAGCCTAAAACATATTTAAGACAAAATAAAATCAAGGGCAGAGAGTGGAAAGCTGAGATGGCCCCAGAAGTCCTACTCCTCTGCACTGGACTACAACTACAGCATGGCAAGATGCCAACTTGACATACTTTCTTTTTTTTTCATTTTCTTTAGTGATTTTCCTAAGTTCTTGTTTATTTCTGAGCAAATAAATGCAACTTTAAAAGTATATTTGAAGAGAGCTGATGTGGAATGTGGAACTGTGTGCTGTGTCCAACACTGCTCCAAGAAGTTTCACAAAGAAAAGGAGACACTGTGAATTACATGAAAAAACTGCACAAGTGATCAAATTTCACAACACTTCACTGGTGGAGAAAAATATAAATTCTGGTGCCTGGGGTCCTCCATTATGCACGACAAGAGATAAAAACACCCTGTTCAGAAAGCAGTGGAAGTCCCAAGAGGATAAAGGCTCACCCAGAAAAATAGATGTAAGGAAAAGAATGGTAGGAGTTATAAATTTTTATTTCCTGAACAAAATAAAATCTTCTCTTATGTACATCTTTTGTCTGCAACAGACTGCAATTCAGCAGTTTAGCACTCATATTTGGTCTACATACAATGAGAGACCCAGTTTTGTCAACGGAATACAATTTCATATGCAACTCTTAATTAGCAATAAATGAACTAAAACCTCAAAAAATGCTCAGTTTTTTTCAAGAATAAAATGCTGCATATATTTTTACTAATAATGCATTTTAAATAATTACTCAGTAACAGAACTCCTTTTCACCCGAACACAACCTGAAGCCCAACAGCATCCCAGTGTGTAACTCTTACGACATATGTTTTTCTGAAATGGCAGAAACAGCTCTTTCATAATTTCATGCATAATTTCATGCATGTAGTTTTTGAAAACATCTTTGTGCCACTTACATACAATCTTAACAAGTTTTGAACTTTTTTTCATTTCTTCGTCTTAACACAGCTGTTTTGTACAATTTAATCCATGTATTAAAAAACACACACCAATTTTGCAAAATGTCTATAAAAATATTTTATAGCATAACTACTGAACTCAGCCTTAGATCTTTCAAGCATATACAGCCACAAAAGGCTTTTTTAACTTTCAGGAATCTTTTCTGTGAATGAAAAGTCACCAGCATGCAAGGCTGTATGTGAACATGTACATACACAGCAGGGCATTGGAACACAAGCATCCACACACGTCTCCTGTGCCAGCAAGCTCTTCCCTGAGAGTAAGTCCCCGAAAGCAAGGACACTTTACTAACCTGCAGTGGTCTCTGTTTATCACTGCCCTTAGGAGATTTCAGTCCACTTGTCTGTTGCTGTAAAAGCAGCTGCCTTGCTGCCTGGAGTGCCTAAAAGTTAAAAAAAATAAATAAACTATAATATCTACCAGTTCATAGAAAGAGATGATGAGCTATTCGTTGCTAATGTTAGGTAAAAGTCCAGTTGAACAAATACAGTCTCTTCCTCTTTGATCTGTATTTGCTAGATTTCAGGCTCCAGTTTGTTTTTTACCTAAAACAACAACAACAAAAAAAAATCATCTGAAAGTACATATATAGAACTTCACTTGAATTTATGGATGTACATGAAATCCTGCAGGAAATAAAGTTAATTTGTTTGAAGTGCTTGAAGAGGAAAAATCATAAACTGCATCAATAGCCTCATTTCCACAAGGAACTTGTCTTTGAGTGTTCAACTAAAATGCCCACTCCCTTGCAAATTATCATTCAATTTGCATTTTCATATTACAATTTTGAAGCAAAAGCAAGTAGACTTCAAGTGTTACCAGAAGCTGTAATTAAATTTGACAAATCAACATCAGATTATCTTGAAAGTGAATTAATAAGGATATTCATTGAAGATTAAAACCACTTTTTGTACTTACAATTCAAGGAGAAACCTCTCCTTTGACAAAATAAAAAAATAAAAAAAAAAAAAAAAAAGAAGTGCAGTTTTAATGCCAAATAAAAATGAGTGGTTTTCATTTGCATTCTTAGGGAAATCAGAGAACAAAGAAATTACTACTCAACCAACCAGATCAGGCTCAGGGATGACAGCACCCCAATCAAAATAGAAAATGTTTTCATTTATTTTGTTTTCATTCCAACTCAGCAAAATCCACTTAAACATATGAAATGTAAACAAACATTCCACTTACCCCAAGAAGGCTAATCTGAATTATTTTTTTTCTTATAGAATTTCTTTTTAAATGCCAAGTGTTAGACAGTATTTATTAAGACATGAACAAACCCTGATTCAAAACATTTCCACTGAAACTACCCGAAGAGCTCTTTTTTTAATCTTTTTTTTCCTTAAAAAAATCAGTTCAGTAAACAGCAGTTACAGCTTTAAAATACATCACACTATTATCTATGCTATTAAAACATACTGTAGATGGAATATACTGCACTAAATGCCATTTGATCAATGTTCCCTAAAATATAAAGATTCGTAACTGATAAAGAAAGGTACAATTCTGATTAGACTCAAATGAGCTGGTTTTTAAGATAGTTTCCAGTATCCATGACAACAGTTGCTTTGACAAGATGTGCATATGGCATTACACTGCCAGCTGGTGTGAACAATGTTTGAACTACTGCATTGAGATGCTGAGCAAACAGAAAAAGTTGCCACGTCTTAACCCTCAGGGAAGGCAGTCATCCCCTGATCAATTATGAAAAGACAGAGAGAGGGCTGCTACAGTCTGGCTCCAAGCAAGTTTTCTGAGGAGGCAGGCAGACATAGAAAACCAAAGTAAACAAACTGAATGCACTAGCACCATCTCCTAACAACATTGATTCGTCTCCCCACAGAAGGCTCTGGTGCAAAGTTTGCAGTGGAGACTTTTAACATTTGGAGACATTCCCACAACAATCCCCATATTGTTTCATCAAATTCTCAAGTAATTACAGGTCAGCTTTACAAAGACTGCACATTCCTCTGAACCTAAGCAACAAGACGCATAGAACTAGCTGCTCTCTGCCAAAAGTAAATAAAAGTTAACATATTTCAAAGTGCGCTTGAAATATTTTGTTACCAAGGAACCACTGGATGCCCTGTTTCCTATGTGAATAGCATAATCTCTTCTGCACTAGCAATCCTTGGGCAGATCCTAAGACAATCCTGCTCTGTCTGAGATCAGAAACAAACCTATCAGTTGAGTTCAGGGACACCAAGATTTGGTCCCAACATCTTGCAGTTGCTTAACAACAAAACATGGATTAAATGCCTGAACAGAAGATCTATGGCAAATTTATAATCCTTCCCAATCTTTAGAGCTCTCCAAAAAGGGAACTTGAATGGAAATGAGAGAATGACTGCACTTCTGAATTCACGGGGAAAATGAACCTCACCGCCAAGGGTGATACCGCTACAAGAATCAGAGAAGAGCTCTGGAGTTATGGAAAACAGGAAAAAACACTAAGATCACTATTTTTCATTTGTGGCAGACACAGAAAATTCATTACATGGCCTTTATCTGGAAAAGAAATTGTAATGGTGTAATGCTGGTGTATACTCAGGAAGTTGTTTTAGGGTCCTCATCTTCCTTAGCAGCAAAGTCATCATATGTCAATGCAGTAAAACAAGCAAGTATGCATCTGGGAAAGCTCTACATTTACAGTACTTGAAAATTAGAGAATTATGGCCTGCTGCAGCTTAGGTTGAGGCTCAAAAGTACAATTTCAAATTGTGGCTAGCATACTCCAGTGGAATCAGCCTCAGAAAGCATGACATCCTATCACTAACTACGGAAAGAGTCACACTTTATGAAAAAGCAAGGCAGCACAACAGGGTATGTTTGCATAAAAGACTCCTCTACTTAAACTATTTTGATTCATATGTGCTGGCTGGGATATCTTTAAAGGAGTAAAGGCTTATCTTGTAATACAGAATGTCTTATAAATGATGACTACCTGAATACTTCAGTGATCTTATTGTGGCAGTTTAGATTATTGTAAACACAGGAGATAGAAGAAGAATAGAAAACAATTTCAAGAGATCAGAGATGATTTAAAACTCATAAGGAGAAATCACTGTCAGCCTTTGTTCTTACAGCAGTTGTCATATGGTACTTTTTCGCCCCAGTGTGCTGCTTGAGATTCTGCTACTCAAGTAAACAACCTCCCAGAAACACACTTAATTTCAAAGGATTATTACTGACATTATTCATAAGTGCAGATTATGATACTATAAAACGTTTAGTTCTACCAATTCATTTGTTGCTTTGCAAAACAAACTGACAACCTGAAAGTGCCTTTCAAAATTCCTACTTTAACATGTACACTTCAAGTAAACACCCATCCCACTTATCAATTACGAATTTCAGTGGAATAATTTGTTAATAACTCATGGTCTAAAAACAGTTCAATGAAGACAAACTAAAAGACATTTATAAATCTGGCAGATCAAAATGATGTTGAGTCCTACCTCAGGTTAGCAGTAAGAGCAGAGTCTAAAGCAGTCAAACTCCTACCTAGTTACCAGTAACATTTGTTTCAAATCTACTAGGCGCTTTTCTTTGATTAAGTTATCGAAATTAGTAAAACTCTACAAAAAAGTCAATGTAGACAAAAGCAATAAAAAGCACTGAGGATTAGAAATTATTTAATAATGCAAATGAAAATCACTGTAGCGCTTTAAGTAACGACTGCATAAGCAGGACATTTGGGCATATGGTTTCCAGAACTCAGTGTGTCTTCTAGTAAAATATTCATTAGGAACACTGCTTCTTAATATTTACTGTGCTGCTTTGGTATAGCTAAAACGTAAGCAGAACACAAATGAAATTAATTGCATATAACTGACCCTATTAAAGTTGATAAATTATGGTAGATTTTGCAATTTGTTGGCGATAATCCTGTGAGATACAACTTGCTTTAATTTTGTATTCCAACCCCTTGCATTTAATTTAAGCATGCCTTAAAATAATTTTTAAAGTTTTATCTAATTAAAGTGAAAGCTGTCACTAAAAGATGGTAACCTTATTACTTTCTTTTTAAAGAAGTAAATAGATGCATATTTTTAGGAAACAGATGTCACTCATATCTTTCCTTTAAAACCAGGAATGTTTAACCTATCAGCCTGTTGCATTTGAGACGTTACAATGAAAAATGACATCTACACCCATTAATATTGTCAATGTATAAACAGCACAGCGTGACACGTTCTTGAGAGCTGAAGGCTACAAAATCTCTCTGAAACATAAATAACAAAGCACTCAGAAGCATATTTGATGTTGATATTCATCTCTGAGAAAAACACTGCTGCCTGGGCTTCTTACGAAAATAGGCGCAGCCCAAATGGATCTCCTGTAATTGGTTTCAGATAGCGAGGTCAAAAGAAACGTGATACAAGAAACTATTATGTGGAACAGGCAAAACATGAATGTTTACACAGGCACTCCCTATTTATACTGACAAGAGGTGTATACTTTGCAGATAACCAGAACCAAAAATCTTGCCAGAAGACAACCAGATTCTTTCCTTTTTCTAACTCCAAAGAAATATTTTAGTTTTTTTTTTAAATGACTGCATACTTCAACGGTCCTGCTGAACGCAGAGTAAGCTTCTGAACATAAAATAAGTTCCAAATGGCTGAATATGTCAAACAGTAGTCATCTCACTGGTAGCACTATGCAACCAAAACATACCAATATGCTAAGCTGGATTTAACACCAAAGACTGCTCTGAGCTGGTTGAGTACTGGTTTATTTTAAAGAAGACTTCAGGAGACCCTCTGCCCCTTCACACCCTTCCATGGGCCCACTCTCCAGCTGGCTCTGAACAAGAAGTTACCCATAGTTGTACAAGATCCTCAAAAGAATGGTGACTTGAGACAACACTGTTCTGTGCTTCCTAACAGCACTCAGATGCTAAACCTTAGTCTCTGGCTGACTGTGCTTTCCCAGAAAGTTCTCTAATGAGTATCACAGTCAGTCAGCACAGCAGCTTATAAACTTTCCAAATGGAGTCATGAATCATTTAGCACTATTCAAGGAATCTTGAATTTAAGATGATCCAACTCCTTTCCAACAGCAGTCGCTCCAGGAGACTTGACAGGAAAAGCAAGCTCCCATTTTCCTTAGTGAACAACACTCCTTGTCTCTACATTACACAAAGAAGATAAAACCTGATGGCTGAGTGCAAATGTGCCACACTGGAGAGCCCACGAAGCCAAGGAAATCCTGTATGTAACTAAAATCCAAGCCACATAAACAGCCTGATTTCACCCAGGAGCAGTAGACTGAACAATTATTAGTGTTTTTCTACAGAAGAGGCAATAAAACACCAGACAGCTAAGGCTGTTGGAACCCACCTCAAGGAATGTATTATCTAAAGAATCTAAATGGTCACTAAGAAAGATTTCACTCAATTAGCCCAATATCCAAGCATGCAAACACTCAAACAAAAAAGATTTGTGTCTTCTGCATCTAGATCAGCATCTCCAGACAGCCCACATGTTCAATGTGCACAATTTCAGCAGCTAAACTGCAGGGTGCTCTGAAACCCTGCCTAATAGCAGAACACAAACCTACAATAGTACAAAATATTTGAAATTAAATTATGCCCAAGATGAAGAGGAAATAGCCCTGGACGTTGTATTACCGTCCCAAGTTCTCCTACCACCAGGCTGCTAGATAGAACAGAAACAGCCAGTGGCCACTGAGTGCTGTATGAAGCCTAACCCTGCCTGGCTCCTGGATCTCCAGCCTGCTCAGGTATTCCCAGGCTAGGGAAAATTTGTGTTTGTCCAGGACACCACCTTGTGCCTGTGGAATTTCAAGATAAAAAGGCAGAGAACTTTGAGGATTAGGTGGCAAATGGTCATACCTATATTCCTCATGTGCTTCATTTTAGAAACATAAGAATTTCCGGGATCTGGCCTTCATTTTCATGGACTAAAAGCACTTTGTCAGTTTTGTTTGGTTTGTTGGGTATTTCTGGGGAGTGTTTGCTTTCTTAGGCTGATTCTTACAGTTTCAGCATACTGAGGCTGTGATTTTGATTGAGATTTGTGGTCTTCCCTGTAATACAAACAACACTAGAAGAAGAGATCCTCAATCTACCTGAGCTTCTGTTCTGCTCTGATGTTATCCAGGATTAATTTGCAACTGAAGAGAAAAAGTAACAGCAATAAACTGATGAATGCAACATGAAGTCTCATAATACTGTTTAATAAAAGGAAATTAATCACATAATTGTCATAAACCTATTTTCAAACAGCAATCTATCAGAGAGAAATTATGCATCTGTAGTTATTGACCTTTCATTTTACCATGACTGATTCGTAATTAGACTAGTTTTGTGAAAAATAATAGTTAATTATCAGATTTTTTTCACTCTAATTATTTTGGCAATTTTTTTTTTTTTTTGTTTGGCATCTTACTTTCCCCATGTGAAAGATGCTAAATAAATACATGGCACTAATAACTTTTCAGCTAACATATTTCATTTTATAAAGCAAATTCCGCTTCTCTGCATATAACCCAATTTAATGGATATAAACACTGTTTCAAAAACAACCCTTTCATTTTTCCTGTCCATTATTTGGCTGACCAAGAACGAGAAACAAAACACCCATGACAACGACTTGTTTTCAATTCCCAGTGGCATATGCAGGGCTCTTCACCTGTAGACATGAGTCTGCACTGGTCATTAGGGCTATACATCAGACCACGTGTAACACGGTCTACAACAGCAAACCCAAATGCCATTCGTAAAGCTCAGACCACCTGAAGAATCCAAATGTCAAAGATTAGGAGAGATGGGGCCCACAGCACCAAAGCTGTGTTCCAACCTGACAATCTTTCTTTCAACCCACATGCTTGAACTTAACTTTCCTTTGGTAAACACAGCAGCAGGCAACCTACCATACTTCATTTCTACTACTTACATTATGCAGCAACTAACTGAATTAATGAAATGAAAATAAATCCAGCACACACATCAACCACCAGTGCCACAAGCTCACAAGTGTTCTGCCATTGCTATTTTCTTTCGTGTGGCATTGTTTTTAGAAAACTGGGGCATGAAATAGCTAAATGAAAGAACTGAACTCTTAGTTTTACAGGAAGACTGTGGCAACGGTGGCATGTACATTTACCATTTGAAAACTGGCATGAACTATTTCGCATGATAATCAGTAGATACATAAAAGCCATTTAAATGTGCAGGAAAAGAACAATCAATACAGCTATCTCATGTGTGAATCCAGAAATAAAAAAGAATCTTAAAATTATTATACATTTATATAATGTATACATGGTACAAATGTGCACATATCCTTAATTTGAAAGGAACTGGTTAAAAAAAGACCTTCTTTCAAGTCTGTCCATTGTAGACATTCACTTATTGGCTGTGAAGCCTACTTTCAATTACAGCAGTCTGAAACAATGTCGTGTTGGCTTAGGTGGAATAATAGCTGGTTTGATGATTTATAAATAGGAAAGGAACTGATGCAAATGAAAGCAAGAGTGGTCCCATTTGTACTAAAATCAAAATGCGAGCAAATGTGGGAGGAGAAAGAAACAGTATCTAGGGAAGCATTATAGGCTGTTAGAAGGCAGCAGTTTTAACTGATAGAAATCTGAAAGGGAAATTTATAAATTAAAGACAATGAAATCAGCAAGGAGATTATTAAGCCAAGGATTAACAAAAACCATCATCAAGATATAAACTAAACCAGGAGGTGAGGCAGATATAAAACAAAAGGAAACATGCACTCAAAACATTCTGTTTTGGCCAACAGCAAGATTCTTAAAATAGATCCTAAAAATTTGTGAGGACAGGCGTGAGGACTGATTAGTTTTATTAAGTAATACAGAGAGGTAAATTAACACATGAAGAAAAAATACCAAAACAGTATTTACCCTAGAACAGCTTTGGCCGTTTAGAAGGCAAAAAATAAATACCTCTATCTTTAACACTTATTTCCAATTAAGTAGCATTCGGCGGAGTGACTGGTAAAGGAGCATTGACACAAAGCATCATAAGCACAGATTCCTCATCCCAATAACCTGCAAGCTAGAAACCAAAGCTACCTGTTAAAGAATATGTACCTACATAGCACCACAATAATTACAAATAAAGTCACAGTAATTATACAAATCAAACCCTCTCTGACAATCCAAACATGAGGAATTACGTATTTATTGAACAGCTACTGATTGAAAGGATTCCACTCATTTGAACAATAACTAATGTGATTAGTTATTGGTCCATATCCAGAGACTGCAGAAGTGAGACTGCAACTAGTAAAGGAAATATTATCAAGGTAGTCATATCAGGCTTCTGCTATATGGGAGGAAGGCAAAAACAGACATTACTGAAATATCCAATTGATACGCAGCGGAGAAAAACAAAGTGAATGGCTGGGCTTCACACTGGATATTATAAATTTAAAATTTCTCTTAAAAGATTTTGATAGATCTAATTATTGATATCCAGTTCTTACAAGGACATAAACAAGTCTCAAATTTAATATATATAATTATGAGAATGTATTAAAGACATAAATCAAGACTGTCATGTTATGATAAAAGCAAACCGGGACATATAAAAGGAAGTGTCATACATATAAACCTGGTACTTTTTCCACTTCATGTAACTTTCTGAAGACTTAAGATAGTAAACTGTGCCCACCTTGGGGCAGAGTATTCCAAAGAGGGGGACCATGTGACCACTGACCAGGAAAAAGCAGTAATAATGATGATGATGATGAGAAAATCTAACCTTGGGATAGCAGAAGTTTGACCATAGAAACAGAAAATAAAAAAAATACAAGCCTCTAAAGCAAAAGCAGTCTTCAAGTTTCTGCACAGAACAAATTAATTGTATACCATGGGCAGGATAAGCAAGAATAGTCTTAAACTGAATCCAGGGAGATTTCATTCAATTTCAGAAAAACTTTCCAGTGGTAGGGATTGTGGAGGAGTGCAACATTCTACATTCCTACAAATTCTGTAGGAACTACAAAATCTTTGTCACTGGACGAGTTTCAGAAGCATCTTCAGGAGGAATTAAAAGCAGTGATTCTGCTCTGAGACAGAAAAGATCTTTAGAAATGTCCTCCAGCCCTATTTTATTTGATTGTGTGGTTCCTATGCAATCATGCCAAGTTCGGATTACTGTCATGTCTAACACCTTGCTACATTTCAAATAACACCATGTTCTCATAAACTGAGTATCATGAAGCTTCAGCATAGTTTGTTTCCATGGTGAGCTAACAGCAGAGGATCAGTAAGAGCTGCGCACATAGGCTCACTCTTTGGAATTTTCCGACCTTATGTGACCACATTTGTGTTTACAAGACTATCCTTGAAACTTTGGACTGAACAGAGAAATGGTTTATACAGAACAAGACATGGCTTAAAATTAAGCACTCTGTGCCCTAATTGCAGTCAGAGCCAGCTGGGCAGGATTCCTGTGTCCTCACCACCAAGTATGGGCACAACAGTAGCAGAAAATAAGATTTTCTTGATATTACAATTCTTACTAGAAAAAACTGAGGCATTGCTGAAATGAAGAGCCAGGAAGGGGAGAGAAAAACAAGGCATGAATGAGAGTCTGAAGCATAGCATGCACAACTTAAGTCATACATCTCCACACACAAAAAAAACCAAGCCAAAATATGTTGACTATTAAAATTCAGTGTGAGTTTAAATCTAGATCTGCAATAAAAAAACTTAAAGTATCTTTGAAAACCTGTTTTAAATCATGTTTTTTAATGAATTTGATCAAAAGTCACTACATAGTCTAAGACTCTTAAAAAAATCAGTCATTATTGCTAAAGCTAAATCAGCTCAACTGAAATCCTATGGAATCCATTTTTCTTTTTCTTACGGATATTTTTGTAATGCTTTTTAAAACTTCAGCTGGCATCAAGAACTCCAGGTACATATTCAATACAAGAATAATCAGGGGCAGAAACTAGAAACATGAATGCAAATTGGCAACACAGTAATAGCCATTTCATTTGCATTTTTTCGAGGTTTTTGATAGATCTTCTTTGGAGAAAGAAGTGCAGACCTGTCTGGAGTTAAAGAAAACTCCAGGGAGTAAAAATGCCTATAGGAGATCAAGAAGTAAATTAAGCAAATAAACAGCCCATTTTCTAGACACTGGACTTATCAATGGTGCCATTTGGAAATATTTATGAGTGTGCTGATAACACAAGATCTGATCTGTACTTCTTTGTGTCCTCTATCTGGAGCATTAAAATCCGCTACTAAGAGTGGACTGTGAGCTCTGGAGGAACCTCTGTACCATGATTATAAATTAATTAATATTTATGTATGTGCAAAGTAACATATTCATTCCCACACATAAAGCTAGGTACATTTTTTCCCTTCCTTCTATTCCATGGGAGACCCAACAAAAGTAGCACTGGTTAGCTGTGCCTCTCTCTGGAAGAGCCATCTTCATATGCAGTTCACTCTGGCCTGCCTGAATTATTACAATTGCAGCTTTCCTCATGGGCTGCTTATCTACTTTTTAACAATTTTGGTGCATTTTGAGATGACCTAGCAGGCATGATTCTACATGCAGACCTTTGTCTCTGAAGAATACCAGTCTTCAGGTTCTTGCTGTAGCTGGCAAATGAGTTGATGAGTTGCATGTTTTGAAGGGTAGCCTTAACAGTCCGCGTACACAGAGCTACTGAGAAAGAATTCTCTACTTTGGAGACTTTTCAGAGTGAAGATTATAGCAAGAGTGAAATGACAAAGGGCTTTAATTTTAAGCTAAAATGCAAGTGAAGACAAGCAGGCAAATGTCCTCAGGCTCCTCATCCTACTTTCAGCTCTTGTGAGGAGATCTGGGAAGGGGTATATTCTTTATGATTAGAAACTTGCAGGGATGAAAAAGAAAAGACCTGAAGCTAGTAAAAATGTTTTGCAGAAGAGGAATATAGAGACATTTTGTAATTCCCAGGGCGTTTAGGTGCTAGAGTAATGATACAAACTATACAGGGAATTCCCAAGTAGTATACATGAGCAGCACCAACAGGTTAGGCATTAGAATTCAAAGGTAGATGTTCCAATCACACTTCATCAAGCTTGCCCAGGAAAAAGCAATCTTTATGATATTGCTCTGGCATCTGCAGTAATCTTCCTAAACAGCAAGCTAATCAAGGAATTATAATAATAAATATGCTCAGGGCATTATCATCCTTAGAAGCATTTGTAAAAGCAGACACACCCACTTACATTGGTGCCAAACATATGTAATACTTCACATCAATTAAAGTCTCTTCTGGCATAAAATTGTAAAGATTTACTCTGAATCATGAAGCATATCTTGTGTAATCACTGTCACTAGCATGCACATTAAAAAAAACCACTGGCAACCTAGGCACATGATCAAAACACACTGGAAGCGAAGTTTAGATAAAATTTTTACTCATTTTATGTTTCCAACTACTCTCACTTCACAAAAATCAAATCCTTAAATTCAGCTTTTATTTTATCAGTTCTCTATCATGTCTTGTCATCAACTTAATATGGTCAAAACTCAGTTACTAGTCTTCTTTTCTAAAGACGTCCCTTTTACACATCGCGCATAGTTTAGATACCATGCCCTTGAAGTATTTTCCAGATTCTTCTTTCTGTAATGCCTCTTTTTTTCTACTTGTAACATTTGAAACCTTAACAATCTGTAACGAAAATTCCTCTACCTTCCTCTTTCTATGTATCAAAAATTCTGGATTCTGTCCAGAGATTGTTTAATGCGAGGCATCAAGCCACCACAATTGCCCTTCCTTCCTTCCTTCCAGTGCCTTCACCTTCATGATCTCCAAGGCTTCTATGAAAAAAGAGCAGATCAGGGGCTTATTTCCCTCACAGCACACTTTATACTTATTCATTAAAAACAAACATGCATGTCCACACCTGCATGTGTAAAAATGTATTCTTTAGATGCTTCGCTTTCCCTTGCTCTGCCTGCACAACTTACACCAGCTCAGAACAGCATACCCCAGCACAGAAAAGGCCAGATCTTCATCAGCCCTCACAGCACTGCTGCTCTACACATTGGAAGAAAAGCAATAAAAGAGCCAATCTCACACTTAATCTAAAAACGATTCTTCAATCAAAACCAGTATTTTCCCCTGCAGCAAATTTCTCATGCAGATTTTTTGCAGTATTTTTACAGTCAATTTTTGAAAATGGCAGACATAATCAAATTGGCATTCTGAATTATTTAAATAAATACACAGAAGTACCATCACAGTGTGAGACTGCATTGGATGAACTGAAGACACACTACACTTCGGCAGCCTTTTCACACACATCCCCTAATTAGAAATGCTACATCTTCTTCCCTGAAACTAAAATTATCTAAACAACCTGAATACTTACACACATCCTCCCAAACTTTATACTCTTTTGCAATTAAGACTTTCTTGCTGTATCACTCGCTGGTAGTTTTCCAACACGACAGACTTTTCTCTCTATGACCAATGACCTACAGAATTTCCAAACTTGCTGCAGTCTTTCACGCACAGTTTACCAATAATTCAAACTTCCATATGGATCGCTAACTTTTCCAACAGAAACTGCATTTTGTCTTCCAGTTTAACTTCAGTATTTTGTTAAATATTTTGTTAACAACAGTTCCTTGTGTGTAGTCCTTGAGTACTCCCATGCAGACATACACGCAGAGATCGAGGGCAGCAAGGTTTTCCAAGGACATAGGCTTTTCCGGGATAAAGGCTTTCAAAATTTTGTTACTGTACGAGCTACAGAACAGAATCTTTTCTGTCATACAATTGCACTTCACCTAGGTGGGATGTGGGCATTATTTTTAGGATACCAAACTATTTACAGTGCCACATGAGAATTATAAACTGAATTCTAAGTTAATCACCATTTTATGTGTTACTTTCAACACACAGTGCTCATTTTGCAAACATCAGTAGACAGATGTGGGACTACAAAAAAAAAGTGAACAGATAAAGCCCTTTCCTGTTTACCTAAGGTATGATGATCTGGTACTACTCTATTTCTTCTAAAATTGCCTGTTAATTTGATTTGACTAGGCAGAAGGCAGTGCATCTCGTTTGTGAACACTCACCTCTATTTTCTTCCTAGATCATCAATTCTTCATACAATAACTTGCAAGTATCAAACAACATATGGATCTATTCCTGACTAGACATTTTGAAAATAGCATAGTGTTACAATGTTTATTACATTTTACTTCTGTTATTTCGAACATTTTATTCCATCCATTAGAGATGGATTTTTCATTTTCTGGGACAAAACATAGATAATTTCAGCTCTGAGATTGGGGAAAAATATATGACAGATACCATAGTATTACAGGATTTTTAGTAGAGAGGCCTTGCCTTTTATGAGAAAGCCTTCTGGATGACACAGAATCATAGAATAGTTAGGGTTGGAAAGGACCTTAAGATCATCTACTTCCAACTCCCTTGCCATGGGCAGGGACACCTCCCACTAAACCATGCCACCCAAGGCTCTGTCCAACCTGGCCTTGAACACCGCCAGGGATGGAGCATTCACAACTTCTCTACTGCAATTCCCAGGGCTCTTCTTGTGCCATAGGACAGTGGACTGAATTAAAAAAAAATGGGAGAGAAAACCATTTCATGACAGGACTTTGGGATGTCTTTGAAATACTTTCTAGAGAACAGTTTACAGCATAGGGCTTATGTTGCTACCTGAAGGCAGAACTGTGGCCAGCAGGTGAAACGATCTTCGATTTTAGATGAATGTCAGAGGTTCCTACCCTCCCTTCTACAGTCTCTGGCTTCATTAATATCACTAAGACAGGAATGCTAGAAGCACTTCTGTGTTTATAGATACAAAAAATATAGGGAGTCCATTACTGAGAAGGATATGATGACAGTATCATTTTTACCAATTCTATCAGCCTTCACCTACACTGATAAATTAGTGAGTGCCTGAGAATGTGATTTTCCATGCCGCTAAGCCATGAATACCATCCTTGGCATGCTTTTTGACCTGTTCTGACCCCCATTCTCCCAAGCCATGCCCCAAGTACAGCTCTGCAATCAGACATTTCCAAGGACCAGTCTCACTAGGGAACTGGATGCAGCCTATCTCGTTTGGGGGGCTAAAATGCTTAATAGCTCAGGTATGTCTCACCCTGTGTCAGTTGCCCCCTTTAGCATCCAGAAATTGTATGGCCAATAGTAGTACAGATCACAGCTCTGGGCTCAAAAGAGTTGAGCCATACATTGTTTCAGAGACTTTCTTAGCCAAAGTAGCTGGGGTGTGATTTTGGGATGGTTTGGGAGAGTTTCAAAGGACCCTGATTTCATAGCTCAACAGGTTTGAAAAACAGATTTGTCAGAAACAGCAGTAATAAATACCCCGTCTGTGTGTGTGTGTGTGTGGTGCTCCCTTTCGTTCTAAATTGTTGCATCAGGAACCTAAAACATCCCACAGCGTGTCTGCTGAGTTTTAAGTCCAGTTTTATAGGGATACTTTATGCATCTGGGATGAGTTTTACTTCTAAAATAAAAATATGGCAACAGCTACTGTTTTCTGAAAAGTCTTTATATATACATATATACATACATATAAAAAGAAGAAGCAGGGGGAAAAACAGATCTGACTGCAAAGCATCTGTTTCCAGAGTTCCCATCAATCAAAACCACAAAAATAGCACTGTATCATAGTTTCTGTAAATTCTAATAAGGTTGATGATATTTTTCATTTTCCTGCTTAGGCATTTAAGACTGAGAATTCAGTTATGTAATTTGACAAAATCTGCAGAGAAAATAATTTACAGAGTTCAGGCTAGTCAACACCTTCAAGAGTGTTCCAGCTCTTCATGCTGGCGCTGAATCCTCTGTGCTACAGCTACAGGAGCAAGCAGGCTCTTTAGCAAAGCTGGCTCAGGCTCTGGCAACCAGATAATAGGAAACATTGCAAAGACTTTGGGTATCATCAGGGGCTATGGCCATGTGTGATCTGCACAGAGGCAAGTCAACAGAGTTAAAAGGCTCATCTTCAAGCACAAAGGATTATTTTAATAAAATAGTATTTTTATTTTAAGGATACCCAGAAAATGAAAAGAGCCAGGAATTTATTTTAAAATACTGGCATTTTTCTAATTTTCTGCATCAGTATTTCTAAAGATTCTGGCTAGAGGCTGTGCCTTTACAAAGAATAACTGAATTATTTCTCCATTGTCAAAAAGACACAGAGAAAAGAAGATTCACAGAAAGACTACAGGGACAAACACTGTAAATCACAGACAATTTTTAAAAAAAGATTTCTGAGTGCAAACAGAATCACAATTGAACAGCATCAGAATAAAAACAATGGAAGTAACGCTGAAGAGAGATTAAGTTTCTTCCTGACTTGAAAGCATTTAAAAAGACTCATAGTGATCTGAGCATAACAATCAGGCCAGCACAGTATCATTGAGAATGCATATTCTAGTGACTACAAATGATTACACTACTCAGGAAAATAAATTAATTTTACTTAAGCTGACTTTCTTAATCTTTAAGGCAAGTGTTTCTTTGACTAGTCTGACACAGTTAAAGCAGTATAGATACTCCCTCTATTATAACAAGCATTGGCAGACTCCATAACTACAAAGTAAGCACTTTCACTGACCTAACAGGCCAGATTCCTTGAAATTTGGACACATGGAATGCACTCAAGCTTTTACGTCATTTCGTGAGACAAGATATATCACTGTTTACATTGTGGATTAATAGTATTCCAAAGCAGACATTTTGCAACAATGATAAAGTTAACCCTCCCCAAACCTAAGCACGAAGACTGCAGAAATTTTTACCTTTTCCAATCAAGGTAATTGTTGGAAGAAGCAATTTCTGAAATTTTGCCAAGCAGAACCAACTTGAGCTTTCACTTCCCAGAATGTAAGCTTTTCCAGCCAAAGTTTTCTTAACATTTCTGCATTTGTGAGAACCAAAAGCCTTTCCTGCAACTGAGAAGTAATCTCTACTGTAGGTCATACTTTTTAAGAACGGCAAATATTATATCCCACATTGTTTCCAGCATAACAGAATTCTGGGTTTGGTTTGTTTCCTTCTTTTTCCTAGGTGTTACCAGAAGACCAAATAATAAAAGCTAATGCTTCAAAGTTTTATAGAAATCAAAAAGGAATGATAAGCAGAAGGATATTTATACTTATGAACAAAGAAGGGGAATCACCAATATACATTCACACAGTCATAAATTACTGTTGTAAAACGTGGTAATTGAAGAGAAGTATATCTAAATAGGACACATGAATGTACATCTTCTAACACAAAATCTAAGTTCTTTGCCTTTAAAGTCTGTCATAAGCCATATGCATTCCCTCACACTGCAATACAGCTTCAGCAAGTTTCCTGAATTTCTCAGCTAAAAATAAGATTTTGGGAACAAAGAGAATTCAGCATTTCATATGGTGGCGCTTACTGCATCCTCAAAACTAAATAATTAGTAAGACCAAAGTCTGTATCCAGATTTGCATTTCTTAAACTGTTTTCCATATAGAAAGGAATAAAAGCTTCTGACAAAGAGAGAAGAGACAGGCCAAATCTGTGCTAGATTAAATGGCTACACTGTTAAGTTTTACCATATGTTGATTGTCCAAAACATTAAAAATAATATGGAGTATAAAATATTTTTTACACAGAGAGGTGCTCAACCAGTACAAATTAGCTGCAATTAAATCCTGCCCTTACTGATTACTGTATGTGTTCAACTGTCAGTTTCTCTTGTCTACTTATACTGTAGCTCATTTCAAGCAACATCCAACCATACACAAATTTTAAGCAGATTTAAATCACTTCAGACTAGTAAGAAAGAAACATGAAATGACAGTGAAATTCAAGGTACAGACAACTCTGTTCTGCTATGAGTTGCAAGAATGGGCAGATATGGTTAACCTGAACAGTGCACCTCTCACAGGTGGTTGAAATTTCTGTAGGATTCTATAGTCAGATATAAATGTTTCTGGACAATTCCCCCTCTTTTTTTTTTGTGTGTGTGTGTTTAATGTTAAGGGAAGATGCCAGATGGATTTTTTGGGGGATTAAAATGCCCTTTTTCTATATTCAGAGGAAGTTCAGCATAGTCAGCTGCAGGAGAAACTAAATCAATGCAGCCTGCTACTGCCTCCTTTCAAGGGGCAGGAAAGTAATTCTATTTCCATGCTTGTTCACTCTTCATTTGTTGTTCCGATTATGCCAATTAGAGGAGTCCTTTTAACGATGCGGGCATCTGCATACAAGAAATCTTACCTCTCTGTTTATATGCTTGCAGGTACTGACAGCTGTAAAAGGAATTTGATATAGATCACTTAACTATCCCCACTGATGAGTGAGGAGATAAGCTACAGTCTGAGTGGTAAACACTGCTGAGACATTTATACTGTTTCTGCTCAGTGTGCTCTCTCCTTTACTATGGGATACAGACTGCATAAACTTACATATACGTACCTACAAATAAAAGGTATATTCTAGATAATTTCCTTCAGTCTGGAAGAAATTCTTGGACTGTTTTTACTGCAGATATGTACAACTGTCACAAATGTAGGGCCTGAAGAGAGAACTGAATCTAACGGAGATGTACAACTGCACAAGTGCCAACACAAATCTAAGCTCTTTACCTCTGAAACTTATTAGTTTATAATTATTTCTTTTCTAGTATAATGAATGTCTAATTTATACATTCTGCTTAGTTCTCTGGTGAACACATGATTTATTTTCAAATTAAATTCAAATTCTTTATTCTCCAAGTCCTAGTCAACTTGACCCCCGAAGAATCTCATCTTCATTTTTTCTTCTAATGCGTCAGCTTTCTTTTTCTGCTTATGGTCGTCTCCTTCCCTGGGTGTCTCCAAGGCTTTCCTTATGCTGGCCTAGACAGACAGCTCAACTTCGCTTGTGTTTTTGCTTCACTTAGGAGCTTAAAATCTTCCCCCAAAACCTGCTCATTTCAGTTACCTTCCTAATACTGACCTTAATGTTTCCTCTTTCCAAATTGTCCCTGAACTTTAGGACTGTTCCTTAAGCTTAAATAAATTAAGAAAATAACAAACAAGAAAGTGCAGAACTAAATGGCATTAAAAAGATACATTTGTAACAAAGGGATTTAATGATATTTTACTTCTTATTATTCCTGTTCTTTACTGTTCTTTTCTCCTGCATTTTAATCCCAGTTGAATCTAATTCATATGCTGCTATTGGTATGTTTAAAATAGTCCTACTTTCAATCTGAAGGGGTTGAAAGATGTTAGTGCTTTACAGTGTAACAGTATTATTTGCTTACAGTAGTAACTGTTCAGAATATCTATCAAGTTCCAAATGCAGTAACAGCAGAAGTAAATCCTTTTTAATAATTACTGATTTTGAAATACGCCATGTAATTTTGCATGTAATAGTAGCTGCATTTAAAGCCACTCTTTTCTGTGAATAGAATACACGAGTAACAGAGGTTTCTTACATGACACATGTAAAGCAGAGTATACAGTATACAGTAATGTTTCACACATTAAGGCAATTGAGGACACTGGGAGGGAGATTTGCCAGGACAGAGGACACCTGGACGCTGCATTAACACTTGGGCAAAGTCTACAAGGAAAATGAACTTTTTCCTCTGGAGCTGGGCAGTCTTGCAGGCAGAAGGGAAACTGGAAGCCAGTGGCAGGGCCATGTTCAGAGCCCACTCAGTGGTGACCACATCTGCACACAACCAACTTCATCAATCAGAATGCTAACGGTGAAATAAAGAACAGCCAGGAGAATGAACAACAGCAGAGAGTGCAGAAAACCAAATGACATTAAAAAATAATCCGTTAGACTTTTGTTTCCTGAAATACATTTTAGCATAGTAAAAACCAAATTATCTACACAACAGTGTAGCGCTGACTCCCATGGCTTCAGCTGGGACATCTCAAAAGATCCTGGTACGGAAAGGAAAGGTGTTTACAGGGTTTGTTTCTTTTTTTTTTTTTTTTTTTGTGGCCTTTGTTTTGTTTTGGTGGTGGTGTGTTTTGGGCTTTGTTTGTTTGAGTTTTTCGTTCATTTGGCTGGATGGCTGCATCAAAGGGTTGTGCTCAATGGCTCAATGTTCAGCTGGAGGCCAGTAATGAGTGGTGTCCCTCAGGGATTGGTGTTGGGACTGGTCTTGTTTAACACCTTTGTTGGTGACATGGACAGTGGGATTGAGTGTGCCCTCAGCAAGTTTCCCTTTGACACCAAGCTGGGTGGTTTGGTTGGTACACTGGAGGGAAGGAATGGCATCCAGAGGGACCTTGACACACTTGTGAGGTGGGCTGATGCCAACCTGATGAAGTTTAAC
>JAOEHY010041719.1:29024-50740 GCA_025447955.1 Psilopsiagon aurifrons
TTACTGTGAGGGTGGTGAGGCACTGGAATGGGTTGCCCAGAGAAGTTGTGAATGCTCCATCCCTGGCAGTGTTCAAGCCCAGGTTGGACGAAGCCTTGGGTGATATGGCTTAGTGTGAGGTGTCCCTGCCCATGTCAGGAGGGTTGGAACTAGATGATCTTAAGGTCCTTTCCAGCCCTAACTATTCTATGATTCTATGATTCTATGATTTTAATTTCCTTGAAGTTTCTTTAAGAGAGTCCTAAATTTGGCAACACAAAAATCTGCTCATTTCTGAAAACCCTGGCCACTGTCTCTATGACTGGATGTGGTTTGCTCTCTGTGCTTTGAGACTGAGAATTCAAAAACGCAGACCTAAAACAGCCAAGCTGCCCCTTTTTATCTGGAGACTTTGGGTATCCCCCAAGACTTTTATATAAATGTAGTGCACTATGGTTTACATTAGAAAAGGAAACATTTATCTTATCACATTGATATCAGCTCAGTACAATATTACATTCTGGAATAAGAAAATATTGCAACTTTTCTTGAAAAGGTCAAGAGGTACTGTTTATCTTTGGGGCATAATGAATTACATTGCACTGCCTCCCTAAGAACTCCAAAAGAACAGAACATGTTTTGACACATAATGCACAACTCAGTGCTCTGAGACAGTAGGTGGAATAATAAACAAACTGCAGTGTAATGTTTCCACCTTCAAAATTCTGCGTAAATACAAACCTATGTGAGAAACCTGGTTAGCAGCTGGTGCTTTTGCTACTAAGAGAACTATGTGGGACATTTCTAATAAGGGACGACCTACAAACCTTTTCAATCCCTTAACTGCATGTTAAATTAAAGTTTACTTACTTACACTATTCCATGTTAAACTTTATAGCTGCTCAGCAAGGAAATATAACAGCTACAAGTTTATAGCTTCCACTTCTGTAGTCAGAACACATCTTTTTATTTATGAAAATCACATTCCCTCTTATGTCTGACTGCTCAGTTTACGCTGCAAGGATCACGCTCTCATTTCACTCATATTCATTGCTAAATACTGCTCAGTGTTCTGAAATGTTTCAAGTTAAGTTTATAATGACTGATCAGAAGAGAAAAAAAAAATTACATTATGGTAAATTAATCTGAAGTCCAAATAATAGAGACTCATGTCTCTTATTGCCTGCATCAAACCCAGTAACCTGTAACTGAAAATTTTAGTGTAAAATCTATGATGATATTTACCACTCAAAAAACGCTTTGCCCACAGGAAACAACAAAACACAAGCAAATTTTTCATAACTTGATCTTCTAACAGCAGCTTGACTATAACTCACAAATTGTCTATGAGGAATATTAGGTATGAAGCAATACGTGACTTATTCCTTCAGACTTATTTTTGAAAATGAGTGAGAAACTGAACTAACAAATGAACAAAGGTCTGAGGGGAAAAAAAATGACTTAAACTAGAGACTAGCAGCAACCCAATGCTCTTGAAACCTCTAGTGAATGCTCTTGACTCTCTAGTGCTCTGCAAAGTTCTCTCTGTAATAATATTTTGTCTGGTGGGTCTCTGCATGCCCCTTTTCTGCCCAGAGCTGATGTGCTTATCTGCTACATTCTAGCATGATTGCTGCAAAAATCTTTTTCTGACTCTGTTCAGTTCTATTTCAAAACAGTGAACATAGTGCTCAGTTTTTAGTTCACCTCTTAATACAGGAAAGAAGAAGTACTTACAGAGCTGGAATCTGTCTCAGATAGCAGGTGGGAGCTAACAGCACTAGGTCTTATAATCTGGTCACTCAACACAAGAACTCACATTTCAATTTATTCTGTCATGAGAATTTGAAACCCACAGTGGTCGGAGGAGTATCAGTAGGCAGGGGGTGCTCTAATACGTACTACGGACCTTTAGCAATGTGCAATAGAAAAGAAAGTAGCCAAATCTGCAGTCCCACCTGGACTGAATAAGCAGGACAGACAAGAACACCTTTAACTCCCATTCAGTTAAGAAAAGAGGTGAGAAATAAAGAAAAGGTGAATACAGCAATCTTATTTGTAGGCATTGGGTCAATGAGAAAACAACAAAGATCAAAATGAATTCCATTACTTGAGGACACTAAGCCTCCCTCAGACCTACATACAGAAATGCCAGATGAGCCAAGATCTCTGTATTAAAGTCAGTATCTGAAATAGAGCAGCTGAAGAGACTGAACTTGAACCTATACTGTCCTGGAGAAAAAAAAAAAAAAAATCACAGCTAAATCAATTTTCCAAAGAATATGTCAAACACAGAAGTTTGTGGGATAAGTCAGGGTTTCATTTATAGGTAAGAGCTTTAACACCCTCACACGGATCAAAAAAAAAAAAAAAAAGGAAGAAAAGAAAAAAAATTCATTACTAGAAACAAAGAAATATTAACTGGAATATAATAATATGGATCTTACAGGAGATGGAAACATGATCAAAATGAATTGACAGGGAGTTGAGATCATAGACTTGTTCAGCAAATAGCCAGTTTGGAAAATTATTTGAGTCTGGCCTGTCACACAGAGAAGTAACTGTTAGAAGAAAGTAGAGTGAAAAAGAAAATATTATTTTGTCTTTCAAAAATTCTGAAAACCAATCTTCATTAATTCTTTTGTTTCTGGCAGATCTTTCCTCTGTTTTTTTTTTTTTTGCACGGGAACCAAGAACGCTAAAGCATAGCAAATTATTTAAAGTATCATCAAAGACATCCAGAAATGTTCCATGAAAAAGAGAATAATACATATTTTGGTCAGATTTCAAGACAATGACCATTGCTGGCTCTGTCCAAAACTACAATGCCAAAACTACAATGCCAAAACTACAATGAACAAAATCACATACAACACTCTTTCTCCCCTGTTTTTTTTCCCAAAGTTACTTAAAATTTGTCACAACTGAAGCAAAAGCCGAGAAGGGAAAAATTGCATAGTTAGAGGAAGCTTAGATTTTTAATAACTTAATTAAAACCTATTGTATTTATGATATTAATAGCCTTAAATAGGGCTATGCCTAGTTCTACCAGTTGGCTTGTAAGTGTTATCTGGGTCTTGAGGG
The DNA here is from genome assembly GCA_025447955.1 of Psilopsiagon aurifrons. Classification (NCBI taxonomy): domain Eukaryota; kingdom Metazoa; phylum Chordata; class Aves; order Psittaciformes; family Psittacidae; genus Psilopsiagon; species Psilopsiagon aurifrons. The sequence goes on from JAOEHY010041719.1 coordinate 32,088, forward strand.
GGAGTTTTTGTTCAGAATAATACTCCTGATTTTAGAACAGTGCTTAGTATGCACAAAATTCCTGACAAATGACATCTGATGTCCAAATTGCTAAAACAATAAACTAAATTCACAACTATATAGTAGTAAAAATGAAACAGTATAACCCAAAATTCCTACACACTTTGCCAGGTTTTATCATCTGTCCCTTACTATTTAGCAAACATCACACGTAAGTGGCTAGCTTTGCTTTCCACATCTTTTACGAAGAAATCCCTCAAATTTGAAATTAAAGGTTTTCCATATTTTATCTGACTTATCTTATTTATTTAATCTTATTTAACTTCTATCATGTCCTACCAATTTTTTTTTGCTGTTTTTTATTCTTTCAAATTAGAGCCATTTGGCACCCAGAAATTTCTCATTGTATTTTTGAGAACCAAAATCCGTAAGTGACTTTTAAATACTGAATTAAAATTTGTTCCTTCATATTCTTTTTGGATGTACCAATACCAGATAACAATGTTGAGACATACTGTAATTCAGACTTGCTGAAAGGACTACCTGCATTTTCAGAAAGTCAGGTCACCATCTTCTGAGGAGGACTCAGGATATTCCTGAATTCACTGGGCATCTCAGATTTAACACTTGGCCTCTCTGAGCTGTTTTCATCTTTTAAAACTGGGTTTTGGCTTTAAGTAGCATTTATGAAGAGCTTGGCTAGCTCCAGGTACTTAACCTTGGTTGTGCATTTGCAGTGCACCAAGAGCTGTGGATGCCAACTAGGAGGTCACTGAGAGAGCTGCTGAAGAGACTTGACAGCCTGGCACAGCATGGGGAGTCCCAGACTGAAATTGTATCCTTGAAGCCTCCTGCATGTTTTGAGCAAACTGCCTTGGGATCTAAGAAAATTCTGGAGGCCAGCTTAGGAACCAGGAGAGAGACTGAGAAGAAGAACACAGTTATGAGCAAAGTGGATTTTATTATAATTCAAGTGCTTTCAACCCACAGCAGTAGGAAATGCAGCAATTAGCTGTCCTCCTTGGAAAAGACAAAGGCAGTTCTGCCTTGAGGAATCGTCACATCTTGTTCACATCACAGGGACTGTTACAGTTACAGTTAGCCCTTACTTGTCTGCTCCCTATATGTAAAAGAAAATGTATTTTGTACAATTCTGCTCTTACATGGCCAAAGAAAGCTTTTCTCCCTCAAACTGAATTTTCTCTACTAAGCTTCAGCTGGATATAAAAGGACCTGTATGGATAGGAAGGATAGAAAAAGCCCTTAGGGCACTTACTGCAATTAATCATACAAAAGGAAGAAAAAACCCAAAGGTATTTGCTCATCACATTACAAACAAACAATTAGGCAATATCAGGCCTTGCTAACAGATTTTCATTATTAGGGAAATCATTAAAGAAGAGGAATTCCAATCAGAAATTACAGAACATAGTGCTAGACACTAGATAAATACACTACAGGCAGACTTCGTAACAGTTTGGAAAACATGTTCAAGTTGGTTATGGGGCTACTGAGTGAACGCATAATTAAGTTTTGCAGCTCAAAGTTTCTCATGCATCTATTGTGACTCAACAATGCAAAAACAAAAGGCTAAAAAATGCTTTAAATATCTATTCACATAAACAGTACAAAGAAAGATTTTGGGCCTGGTTTAAAAGAGATGTAAACCCACCCCAAAAACAACCAAAACCAACAGGATAAGGAGTTAAGAGAAGATTTAAGTAGCAAGACTCCACACAGTAGCAAAGCCGGAACTACCTAGCCACTTTATTGTATGCAGATACGTCCTAATCTACATTACGGGATACTTTAGAACCTGAGAGGAGTAGTATCAGGGTATGTAAACATGTCTGTTCAGCACTATTACAACCAAAATGGGGTTAGTGTGGGCAGATATACCATAGTGGCAAATTCTGGTATCGGTTTTGAGCATACTATATTTTGCCCCTGATTCATACTTCTGAATGTCACTATCTACACTTAATGTGGGTTTTTTTCTCCTTTCATTTCTTTTCCCAAGCAGCACAAGGGGACTGACTTCTGACCCACTAGCTTATAAACTGTTCCATGTGTATACCCAAACAAAAATTGCATGAAGTTAACTTCAGAATGCAAACTAGTAACCTAAGCTAACATTTTTTGCAGTATTTTTTTAAAACAATCATTAAATAAGAGTTGTCAGTAGGAACAAAATAAAGTTAGGGTTTTACGTAAGCAGAATTGTAAGTATGGTAATGAACGGAAGGAAGGAGAAGAGCCAAGCATCTTTCATTATCTGCAGTAATGTCATCCAGCAGCCACAGCATCAAACAGCAGTCATGTAATTAGAATTGCTCTGAAGCAGCAAAAAAGCATACTGGTCAGTCAGTCTTCTTGCAACATAAGACGAGGTTTTATTGAATTTCTGTTCTTGACTATGGCAGCTTGTTCTGCTCCCAAGCATACACCTTTGAAGCTCCATGGCTTCAACCTCAATCCTCCCATTGCAGTTCCTCCTCTCTCTTTTAACTCTGTATTTACTGACGTACATGGCGGAAACCTGCAGCTTATTCTCCCTCCTATGCTCCTTTAGTTTCTTCCTACAAATTCTTCTAAACAACAAAACATATACAGATATTTTTTCTTGTATTACAGAGAACTTTATTTAATCTAGACAAAGGTCCTCTGAAAATAGCCCCTATAACATATAAATAAAGCCAGCTGCCATCTTTAAGAACAGACTGTGATCTGAGCCTAAACAGAAGAGTTCCTGTCTCCCAACATGGCCTGCATACCAGAAAGAAAGTATTACCTAAGTTATGACTTGAATTCCACTCAGAATAATGAATTGCCAGCCACTGTATAAGACAGTGCCTTTTCAAGCCATTCCAAGAGAGCCTTTAGCTGGAGAAATTTCCTTGATAGAGTATATAGCTAGCCATGGCTAGGAAAACAATACCTCACTGTTGGTGAGAAAAAAACATATCATAGCCTATCATAAACTATCATCTGTAGTATGTACACAGGCTGCTTCTACTGCAAAATCAAGCAGGACTAAAAATGCTTGACAGGACTATCAAAAGACTTCATCTGAAATTAATTTTAAAATTAGAAATCATTAACAAATTTACATTTTAAATTCTCAATTAATTGTATGTTCAAGCAGTTAATGTGGGGGAGAACATTACGTATCTAAATCCCACCTATAATGTTCAAAAATTTCAATTCACTTTAAATGGAGAACTATATGTACCATTCCTGTAATAATCAGGCTGTCCTTATTTTTTCAACTTTCCACTCAGTCAGCTCTGTGATTTCATATCCCTGTATCTCACCTCCACTAAGTCTCTTGCCTTCTCTTATCCCCATCAGCTTTAGGATCAATTGACTTTCTGCTGAGGCTTTGCTACAGCAAGATCCCCAGAAATGCAGACAGGCCACCTAGATGCCTCCTGGTGCCATCAGGGCTGGCTAATGCAGCAGGTACAAGTCTCAAGGCAAAGATTCGGGGAAGGACCATATTTCTAATCAGTCAGGGATTGATGCTTTGGCTTGCTGGTGCATGCATCTTCCCTACTACTGTCGCCAAACCTAAATTAAGCTATCACGGGTATGCCACTTCTAAATTGCTTGCCCTGCCATCATCATAGCCAGTTCTGTTTGGACATCTTTGGCCATTTGGATATCTATGTGCAGAGGATAACGGCTATGGCTGAATTTTGAACTTTTTCTTCACAGGGTAAAATATTCTAAGGACTGATGAATCAGGGAATACTCAGGGCACAGGAGAATCACAGTACCACCATCCACTCTCGGCTTGGGCTTGTGGCTTTGGACCATGCAGAAAAAAATGCAGACAGCGGTCATTATAATTCTTTCAAATGAATAATGTGATTTCAACTTAAAAAAAATCCCATCTCAATAACTACAGAAAATTTGGTATAGAGAATGAAAAAAAGAAAACAAAAAAACCCTCACTCCTACATTTTACAATTACTATGTTAGCACTGAAGTTCTGTGCAAAGGTCTTTGTTTGACAAATGCAAATATGTAACAAATTGTATTTTTAAAAAACAGACATCAAGCCTTACTTGGTAGGAAAAACCTGACTTTTTGAAAAGGCAACTTTGAATAATGCTAGCAGGGCCAATGTATTTTTTTATTAAAATATCAAAACACTGTGTGCAGTAATTACAAATTATATTAAACTAATAGAACAAACAACATTCTTGATTCACACAAAAATTACCTCAGTCTGGGTTTCTGTGATATACAAGAAATAAAAGGGTACAATAAGCTTTCTGTTACTTCTGCCTGTGCCATGCCTGAACAGAGGAAAAGAGTTTCACTCCTGTTGTTTATTGATTTTCTAGATTAAGAATCCCAGTGAGAGAATTGTAACAGACAACCATAAAATTATTTTTGGTGTGCTTATTTGCCTTTCCCTTGCATCTATTTGGCCTGTGCCTGTAGACAATTATGCGTTCCAGCCTAGACTCAGGTGCTAATAATGAAGGACAAATAGAATCATATGTGTAAACTTCCCCTTCTGATGAAAATTTATATTAACTTTCTGCCACTGTAAACAGAACTGCATAGCTCAGCGTCCCTGATGAATTGGTGATGAATTCAGTCATTTATATACCAGGAATCTGTGCATTTATGGGAAAAGATGAAAACCGTCTGTATTGTGTAACCTTGCACTTTTTGAGTAAGAAAAAGAAAACACCAGCCTGTTTAGTTCATCACTTCAAGTGTGTAAATTTCAGCTCAAATACCAGATTTCGGCAGGACTCTCTCGGTCTCTACTTCAGGGATCCCTGCCAATATAAACAAGCCAAACAGCGCAGAGTGCCATGTTATCGCTACAACTGTGAACTTATACACTTGCAGTCTCCTATAAAAATTGTTATTAATATCTTTGCAATATAACAGAATCTTTGTTACAGGCTGAAGCTGGACACTTTGACAGTTTGGCAGCTCTACTGGAGAACAAAGTCGTTTGGGGCAGATAAGTACCTGGCCAGCTTTGTTCTACCTAAAACATGCTGGCCTGTTTTAAAAGCTGCATTTTTCTCAGCACTGCCTGGCTTTTGTTTTTTCTTCTACTAGCTATTTAAAACAACGCAGATTTCTATAGACCTATACATGAAAATAATTATGCATGTTACCAAGACATAGGAGAAATACCTTCAGAAGCATTTAAATACCAGGCTGCAAAGCAAGCACAGTCAAGTTTTTAACTACAAAACAGCTACATGTCCACACATTAAAAGTCTGCAACCAAATAAAAAATCTCCAGAGCTACTGAATACTTGAACTTCATTCTAACAAGCTGAATATTCTGTGTAAGTCCAATATATTTGCATAGCGACGCACAAATGTGAGTATCAAAGACACCACAACAAGGAATTATTTTTTACAGACAACTTTACCACTTCCACTATAAAAAAATACTCAAATACGAAATTTCATTATTTTCATTACTGGATAAATTTGGCACTCAATATTGGATAGAAACTTTGGTTCACTACAACAGCAAACAAGGGTATTCGCAGCCCCAACTATCACACAAATGACATGAAAATCAAAGGAAAACAGAATGCTTTGCACAACCTCAGGGGAAAAAAGTAATCATTAAATTTAGATAAATAACTCTTTTCCCAAACTGCATGGCAATCTACAATCCCCATTTTCTCACCATATCCATATACTCATGGATATTTCAGTACATATAATCATATAAATTCAGTATTATGTAATATCTTAAAAGATTTTTCTTTGCAACAGGCAGCTAAAAATCCTGCTATGAAAGTGCAGTGTATTTGTTCCAAAACAAAAAACCCCTATTGCCAGAGAACTGGAATATAGAATTTAAACCATCTGAAGAGATTTTTTTTTCCTAAGCATTTGAAAATACAGTTCAAATACACAGAAAGGTAAATTGTTTTTCATCTTAACTTGAATGTAAGTGGATAAATCACTTGTATTTGAGAAGACAATAGCTTGTACTCTATGTTTCACTGGTTATGAGATTGCGCACCTTTTCATGATACACTTTATCTCAAAGTTGTCTCTGGCTGTTCCTATTACGCTGTGTGCATGACCTTTTAGTAAGCTGAAGAAGATACAGTTATCTTCTTTTCTGACATGCAACATCTATCAATCAACATGTTTTCACGTAATTTATTCAAGGCAAATAGCAGCTCCTAAGGCTAGTGAACCGCAGCACTATCCCAGTGATTTTGATTAAGGAACAATGTGCATGGCTTAGGTGAGAAATGAAAAATGCACACCACTGTTGATAAAGATGTAACTGCAACAGTGAATGGATCTGAAAGACCCAAATGTATATTTTAAAGGGATTCACAGGAGCTAATACAACCTAGTATCATAAATACAGGGGATGCGTTATATGATGAACTTCTAATGTTACCAGTTCGGTTTACCTTTAGTTTTTAAAGGAATATCTATGTAGTTTTCTTGGCCTAATCTACATTTTTCTCATTGAATCAAGAATTTAAATTAAGACAAAATGATTCTTTTTCAATTTCATGCTGAAGTAGCTCAAGTTAGTGAACGTAATTTCTCCTAACAAGAAAAATTTATCACTGTAGAGCTCACTCAGTTGCCTTGTGTAGTGAGTTGCCGTATGCATTTATGGAAGTGAAAGGATAAAAGGATTGATAAATGTGTCAAAGGAATGGTCCCTTTAACTAATTCAAGGCAAGGCAAGCACAATTAAATGACACTTTACCAAACAAGGAAATGCAAAGATCATTGCATCATCTATGTAATAATCCTCATCTCTTGATGGGATGGGATGTGTTTATTTTTCACTATAACTGATTTATTTACTCTAACCTGAAATAAGTCCTTCCTTTGGAAAAAGAAACAAAGTTGCCTTATTTTTACACACTCTTATTTTAGTTATACATGTATAACTATATAAGCATGAACATAAGTATATAAGTAAGGCATTTTAAAATCATTATTTATGTTTTACGTTCTGCAGAAGCTTCCTCATACATTTTTTTGGAGATGCAACCACAGTTCTATAGGCCTTTAATGCGACATGCTAAAAATGAGAACATTCTGCCTTACTATGGTGGAAAGGTGGTTTCAGTTTTTTGTCTTGCACAGAATTAACTATATTCTAAAATTCTAAATTCTAATTTCAGTTCCTGCATGATTTGCTCAGGCGCTATCATTTCTGGTGTGCTATTCACGCAACATACAAATTTCATTTATATTTTGCAACTATGACTTCAGAATGCCTGAATCATAGACCAGAAATCCATTGTGCTGTTACTGTGTAAACACTGAACAAACTGGCAATCTCTGCCCTTTGGAGGTTACCAGGCAAGGACAAGACAAGTGAAATACATGAATACATGCAGAACAGACAGAGAGGAAATTACAATGAGACAATAAAGTAACAGTCTACATGACAGTCAGTGATCTTTGTACACCATCCCAGACATTGTCTATATCTAAATACATCTCTGAAGAAGAAGAATGAAGCCATTATTGACGTACTGAATCAATCCATTGGAATCACGTTACTATGAAAAATTAGAAAAATGGGGAACTTTTAATGAGCTACTTGAAGAAAAAAGCTCAAAGTTGATGGATAATGACATTCATAAATCAAGGGAAGATTACCTACCGTTTATTTTAAGTGGTATAACAAACAGGAAATACATGTTAAGGTACAAATAAAGTAAGATGAATTCACTACTCACATTTGCTAAATTTCTCTATAAGAAATGAGAAGCTTCATTTGCTTACTCTTACATTTAAATCCAACTACATATTCTGTATTAGTTAGGTAACATTTAAAATGTCTCTAATTACAACAGCTTTGCGTATCTACCTGTGTCATTCAAAAAAATTAGACAAGTTTTTTTGGCATACAGTTTACCAGGTATGACATCAGTTTAGTTCAGTACATACCAATTCACTGGATTTATCCAATCTAATCTAAACTGGTTACTCTAACTTTAAAACTGTTTCATTAGAAGGCAGGAGGAAATTTCTGTTCTGAATTGTTTTGGTAAGAAAACTCACTATATGGTGACCTCTCAGAAGGAACTCAGAAAGCTCACAAATACAGATATATAGAGAACACGAGAGCCTGTTAATAAGTCAGAGGTCCATTACTCTTCCTCTTGGACAAGGAAGGGGGCTTGGACATGCTCTCCCCTCTTTCTTGACCAGACCCACAACAGCTCTCCCACTTCACTGCTCTTAACACTGAGTTTGCTTTACTGTTTCAATACTCTTTAATTGATGAACACAGACATACTTTTGGAGGTTTTTGGTACTTCTTGCCTTTATAAACCCACCATTTTTGTTGTCTCTGAAACAGAGGCTACTTCTGTTACAGAAACATGAATGTCTGAATACACTGGATAAGTTCACCAGCTGTGTGCTTGCAGAACCTGATTTTAATGGACAATCTTCAGTCTTGTGCATTTTTGCATTTATACAGATGGTTAGTAGTACAAACGTCCTTCAGCCTCTTAGCAGCTGTCAAAAATAACGAAGGATGCAGTTATTAATTACAGTAATGTACAGATGCCTAAATGAGAGTCCCATTAGATTTGACACTGCACATGTATGGCATAGAAAGATCAAGCAAACACACAATAGGAAAGAACAAAATGCAATGACAAACCAAGTGTTTCCAGTTACTCAAAATGAAGAGTTTCAGTCCACTCATTGGCTAACCACTGCTGGGCTCACTGCAGACACCACATAGATGGAAATGTCAGGGACAGCAACACACATAGGGGATTTAGTTTTTTATGGGGTACTCCTCTCAAGCCTAGTAACAGCATGGGAGAAAGCATGAAGGTGGCTGAACGAAACTGGACTAATTAGCAGTGAAGGCTGGAATCACTGGCAGAGTGGAAATTAAAGTTGTGGTTTTGGTAAAACTATTCAGATGAGATTGTAGGAAAAAGGGAGAAGATCTGGAAGTACTGAGAACATGTAAGAGGTCCAGAATCTTCTTTTCACTCCCAGTTCTTACAGTCTGATTTCAAGACAAGGAGTCCAGTATGCATGAGAATGAAAAGACTAAGTTGCACAAGGAGGGGCAGAATCAGAGAAGAAACAGAAGTGAAGACGAGAGATGAGGGGTTCTTGGAGACTTCATGGTCTTTCGGAAGCCCGGAAAAAACTGTAACAACAGGAACAGAAAAGGGATGACTGTATTGGATAGCTGTGCAATCTAAGAGTAGTGATTAGAAGAAGATGAAAATAATACATGCATGACAGAAAAGGATAAATTAGATTCAGGACAATAATGCTGATATTCAGAGGTCTTCACCAGCTTCAGTAAAGTTTCCAGTCCTCCTACCAGACATTTCAGTGAAATACTCAGCAGGACTAGGATTCTCCTTCTGGACCAAGGGAAAACAAAGGTGAAATGAATTTTAAGATAGTTGACTTCAAGATTTACTACCTTTGTAATTCTTGCACATGTCTGTGATAAACACTCTACTTTTTAGAAATGGTAGCAATTACTGACTTTGTTGAAACGTTTAAGGTGTGACTACTTCACCACTATTTTTACCACACGAATATTTGAAATCACTCTAAGATTTGAAATGGTGTTTTCCTCATTCAGAATCCAAAAATGACATCATCCCAGAACTGATGCTTGACTACTTTCTTATTTTTTGGGATTGCAGCAGTTAATGTTCAATACTTTTTAAATACAGTCGAGAGATACATTGCACTGGATGTCCCACAGCAGAAAACTACAGACTGTTCAATTACGAAAATCCCACAGTCTTTATCACACCTTCTAAACATTTCATTTAACTAAGATAAAAGGTGACCTAAAGGTGACCTTACTATTGGGCAGAAAGGATTTTGGGGAGACCAGGATTCAAGTTCCTCTTAGCTGCTCATGTTCAGATGTAAACTGAGTGATTATTTGCATAAAACATGGATTACAGCCTAAAAGCCTAAAGATGTGTAGAGGTAGGCAGGAACCAGCATTTCTTTGAGAGCCATTCTGTTTATGTTATAGCTTCTCAGTTTGCATTTCATTGAATGACCTTTCATCTTTTCACCCTCTGCTAGGTGAACTCTCTCGTCAGCCCAGACAGCTTATTGCTGCTGTCAGGAAAGGTGTTAGCAAACAGTGCGCATACCCTACGTACATGCAGCTACAAACAAATGAGCAAATTTCATACTGTTCATTGCCAAGTGGGAACCAGATCTACGACTGCAGTCTAAATACGATCACAGAAGTATTCACATTAAAAAAGAAAAGGTAAAAGAAAAAAAAAAATAGAAGACCCTTCTTCCCAAAATAGAGAATGTCTTCTGTGCTGATTTTAAGATGTGTATGAAATTCTACAGAAAGCAACTGTGTTTTCTCCCATAACTTGTGTTCTAAACTGAGTTTTTCCATGGCAAAATAGTTTAAAGAAAAGATCAAGCTGAAACAGTCACACAGAACAGAGACTTCAAAAATACTTCCTCCATGTGACTGTCTCAGATTTATCAGTGGTTATAGTGATGTAATACTACCAAAGTACACATGATTTTAGGCCTAAAATGCTTTAAGTGAAGCTTCAAAAATACTAGCAAATTGTACCAGAAGCCACCATGAAACCTGCAAGATAAAAACTACTTTCAGTCTGTAGGGCAAAATCTGTAAAAAAAAAACCAAAAAAACAGAAGAGCAGTGTGCTAGGATAAGTTTCAAAATAGTTTCGGAATATGGGGATGGACCCTTCAAATCATGTCCAGTTGGAAGAACATATACTTCTCCTTGGAACTGAACTGATTAGTTAGAAACAAGTAAGAGGCTAAGGACAAAGCTATGGAAAGAAGATGTATGAAAGAAAACCAGTAAGTATAAAGTTTAAGGTTTGAATTTAACATTTCACAAGGTATAGGTTGTCAAAGGAAAGAGAAATACAAAACCAGATCATAAACAGCCCTTCAAAGGAGGAGGCTTAGGACACAAGGGTTTTGCCACCACAATGAATGTACAGGGAAAAGAACAATTGGGGAAAATGGCCAAAGAAATACACAGTTATCTAAGAAACTTCTCCATTAGAAGAAGCTAAAAAACACATACAAAGACATGCAAAAAGAACAGGACAGCATGAAGTCTGGAAAGAGCTCCTGAAGTCAAAATGAGTGTCTCTGGTGCTACAAAGAAGGAAGAAATACAAAGAAAGACTTGAGTGCATGAGAGAAGGTAAACCTACATGGTTATACAACAAATCAAGAGATTGCTATGAAAAAATTCCAAAACACCAGAGGGAGAGGAGAAATTTTAAGTAAGACAGAAAATGCATGGCTAGAGCGCCAGCATAATTGTGTGTTGATTATCAGCAGCAGCCCATCTCACCACACCAATTCCTCAGCAAAAGGTACCATATGTAACAACCTATATAATGGTTCTAACAGCAGATGAAATCTAAGGCATAGCTCCCACGTTGCTTTCTGTTCACATTATAACCAACACATCGGATAACCTGCACCCCATTAAAAGCACCAGCCCCAAAATATTCTATAGCCATAATGAGGAATGGGAAGCAGAGGCAAAAGGGACATTGGAAGAAAGCAGGCCCCTTGGGCATGGAATCCAGACTGCTGCTGGGCTAGAAGTGGTTTGGCTTTCCCACATTTAATGAATATTACTGCTTCACATATTGACTGAGAATGAAGCGGTTTTGTTGTCACAAAACATTAGTTATAAACTGGTAGGGCTGCTGGCTTTGCATGCACATTACCATTATTGGGGCATTTGTATTTTAAACTAAATATAAAAATCAAGAGGTCAATGAATTATAACATTCACTAAGAATTTCTGGCTGTCTGATAATCACTGTTAACACTGGTTCAGTTATTTACATTTTAACACTATCACATGTCCAAAACCAGCTCCTCTACTCCACTAACACATAAGCCATTAGCAAAGATTTCCCAGATAGTTTAAGAAAACAAATTCCAGCCTACACAGCATTTACTGAATTGGTTTCTCAGATAATTTATTAGACATTTGTGTTTTGTGACTGGTCATTTAAGTCATATAATATTGCCTTCACGCCCTGGTTGAAGGATTGAGGGACTAAAACTTCTTAGCTTAAATAAAAAGCAACAAAGGAGAAACAGCAAGTACTGCTGTGTGGGCATAAGTAATTCTGTTGAAATAGGAATGGTTACATCCACTTTGATATAAAAACATAGCATTGCAATAATATTTCATTTTATTAATTAGAAATAAGAAAATAAATAGTATTCAGGAGTCAAAGAAACATTTCTGTTGTGAACTCCAGTAAGAAGACTTCCAGCTGCAGCAACCTGCATTAATGCACATACACTATTATTTAATCGAGCTTTGTATACTGTTTGATTTTAAAAAGAGTATCTACCTTACATAATTTACAGGCTGAATGCCCAGTAAGCAAGGTAAGCAATTTGCTCCCTGATTCTCTGAACCCAGTTTCTAAGACCTCCCAGTCATCGTTTAACCAACTAAAATGGGCAGCTGTTACAGGAGTAATTTTTCACACAGAACCTAATGGCATCTGAACAAATATGAATAATACGTGAAATACCATTTTAGCAGTTATCAAGGCTTGAAAATGCCTCTGAAATTTATTTGTTCCTGGCTGGCTTCTGACGTTATATCCTGTAGACCCAAACGAGGGCTTTCCTGGTAAACTTGTGCAATCAGGGCTTGTCAGTACATACCTGAGATAGAGAAAAGGTAGAAACAAAGCCGCACAAACTCTCAATATGTCCCCTTCCTTTAGAAGTACATGCAAGAAGAACAGGTGCCCTAATGAAGCAATTTCCCACCTTAAGCTGCAAGCCATGCACCTTGCTACCCTGACTAGCCTTACAGAATGCTATTTGAAAAAGCACCTGAAATTCCTGTATCCCCACTAATAAGAAAACTTTGAAAAACATATAGAAATGACAAGAATTCTCCTTGAAGAATAAGGTGTTTCAGAGAGAAGAAATAGTTTGAATTGTTCAAAGTTAGGAGACAAAAATGGGAACATGGCTGAGGGTTAACACTATTCATGCAATGAAGTAATAACTATAGTTGTGTGGTGTGGGTTTTTTTGAAGGTATACACCTTTTTCTAACATTAATCTGCATCTTCCACTAGCAATCTGTCATCCAAGTTTTATGTATATTAAACAAACTACATCTTAACTCAGCATGTGCCTTTCAAATGATGACATGCCTGAACTCAATGTAGAACTCATATAAAACATTAGGTCTGTTAAAAGGTAAACCAAAACCCATTCTCTTCCCTCAGCCTCAGATAGAAATTAATGAAGTCATTAGGGCGCTGGAGCAGTCGGCAAATGCAAATGCTACCTTAAAGATTGCTTATACTGCAAACTTTAAATAGAAAGGGGTGGAAATTGGAGCTACTCAATCACTGGCTAACTGGGACTGTAGGGGTGAGATTTAGAAACACTATTAATAGGCAACTGCTAGAGGACTGGGAATTTCTTTTAATTGTTTCCATTTTCAGGGGAAAAAAAAATAAATAAATCCCTCCAAGCTTCAATGCTGTGCAATTCTACAACAAGGTATACAGAAACTGTGAGTTTCCAGGTGTTCAGCTCATCCAGAAAAAAGGTATGGTGTTTATCATATACATATACTATTAAATTAAAATTCAGAATTATACACAGCCACATTACAACCAACAAGGACAAGAGGCAAGAACAACCAGAAGGGACAACAGGCCACAACTTCCAACTCTCCTGACACTGAAGGACTCTTCATTGTTATCTCACTGTTAAAAATTAACACTGCTTTAAACTATTTCTGATCATAAAAACAAAGCCAGTAATCAATTTCAAATTAAAATGTACCCATCTACCTGATGAACGGTGAACAGAAATACATTTTCTAGGTCAACAAAGTTGATAGGTCTCCTAATGTCTCCAATGGCACAGCAATTGTGGTCTTTTCTGTAGTACCTCAATTGCTATATGAAAGGAAGAGAATGGGGCAAAGAGCTGATTGGATCTGACAGGGAGGAAGCATGATCTAGGTAGTCCACAATGTTGCCAGAAAGTTGTCCTCTAATTAAACAAGTAACTAATTATGCAGCTTTCTTCTTCATGCTCAAAGCAAGCTAATGGTGAAGTGAGCTCTTCCTAGGAAGAACAAATTGAAATAATAAAAAAAGTTTCTAACAATAAAAACCCTTGTAGCATAGCAGCAGTCATAAAAACATATCCAGACAGAGGCAGTCTTGTATGGTCAACTTGACTAACAATAAGATTTCAGAGACACAGCACTGCTTTGACTTACCCCAGAAAAATCATTTGTGGTGTAAAGAACACTACTGTAACGCAGATGACACTACAGCCACTGAATATAATTCAGTTATACTGGAGGGTATTTGCGGTTGTTGGTTTGTTGGGGGTTTTTTCCTATTATTTTTGAAACCTCTTCAAAGACACAGCATTCTTGGCTCTTTATGAAACAAACTGTCTTTTCATTGTACTGCTACAACACTTTGCACAATGGGGACCCAAAACTTGAATGAGTTTTTAAGACCCAGTAATACAAGTTCTTACAATAAGACATCACATACGAGCATCCTTCTCAGTTGCACATGAACCTTCAAGTCCTCATAGCACAGAGTATCTTTTCCTGCTTTTGTTTCACTTCATTATGGTTTTAAAATGAACAAGTAAAACTGTCCATACATACTTAAGACACGTTCATCTCTCTTCCTAAGAAATTAGTTGGAATTGGGTAGTATGCATCCTACTACAAATAAAATTAATTTTCAGTAGGTAATTTAAAGCAACAAATGTAGTTTTTAAACATATTCACTTACAACAGAAAACAAAGGTTCTCTTTGAGGTCATATCTGAGTATCTAAATTCTTAGATAACTGGTATCACAAAGAGCAGGATTATCAATCTTTCCATCAATGCCTGATAAAATGTATTCTAACCTATTAATCCTGTTGCAAAATCATGGCTAGAAGTATGAAGATAGGATGAGAAAGTTGGGGCTGTTCGGCCTGGAGAAAAGAAGGCTCCGTGGAGACCTCATAGCAGCCTTCCAGTGAGAGGACGAGGAGTAATGAGTTCAAACTTAAACAGGGGAAGTTTAGATTGGATATGAGGAAGAAATAGTTTACTGTAAGGGTGGTGAGGCACTGGAATGGGTTGTCCAGGGAAGTTGCGAATGCTCCATCCCTGGCAGTGTTCAAGGCCAGGTTGGACAGAGTCTTGGGTGATATGGTTTAGTGGGAGGTGTCCCTGCCCATGGCAGGGCAGTTGGAACTTGATGATCTTAAGGTCCTTTCCAACCCTAACTATTCTATGATTCTATGATTACAAGAGCATGTATCTCAAGACAGACAGAAGTTAATAAAAAGCAGGCAAAGCTTCATCTTCTGTCCCAAGCAGAATCAGGTACCTAACAAACTAGTTTCTGTGTTTCACTGGGTTTGACTTTTGTTGGGTTTTGTACAAGTGGTTGGTTGGTTGGTTTTTAAACTGTCTTAATAAGATTTAAACCAGAAAATTTAATTTTCAGGTGTGAACCGAATGGCAACTCCAAAAGGAAATTACAGGATGGCTGTAATATCGTATTTTCTGTCTAAAAAACTGCAGTCATAACCCCCTCATGCTATAATGGTGACCACAATGCTCACTGGATTTCAGTTCAAAATTCACTGCTAACTTGTGTTTGCTGATATTTATTCATCTTTAAATCCCCTAATATCAGCAGCAGAGCTAACTCTACTATAAAGCATATTTCAAAGTCAAATAAAGTTCCTCTTTGAAAGACCTGCAAGTGAGAAGTCCAAGTTTTCTTAAATAAAAATATTCAGCATAAGACGAAATGGTGTGATACTGTAGCATTCTTAATAGCATTGCATGCTAATATTTCTATTCTTTACATTGCCTGAAAAATCTATTTGATTAAATTAGACCAGAAAATTTGCTTTTACATATATTTTTAATCTGATATCTGACCATATTTAATTAAAAGTTAAAAATACATCACTCATTTTTCATAAAAGGTATCTATTTAAAATCGATACTTTATAACTTATCTTCTCTGATGCTTCTAGTTATACCTTTTACAATGCTATTGAGCAACTGTGTATAATTTTCACAATAATCAGATTTTTTTTTTAACAAAAAATGTTTTTCCCTGATTTTTGTATCTTAATGGGACTTTCTGTTATCCAAAATATATTCTAGTAGGCACAAAAGACTATTTTCTGTGATGGATACCGGTTAATGATGACAGCCTTAATACTTTGCCAAGTGCAATTTGCAACTTGATTTCTTAAGCAAAAATAATACGCAAAGATGAAGCCACTCTTTGCTGGTTTTACATTAAATCAGTTTTATTTCCAAAAAGTACAAATGGAGCTGTGTTTTATTGTTATGACTCTGAAAGAAATTTATTTTTAGGTCCCCTTATTCTTGCAACAATTGCTACCTCATCATACAGCAGTTGTTTTAAAGATGTATCAAGAAAAGTAAGGGCAATTTCTGGCTAGCTATTTAAATTGCAGCCTTCACATCCAAGACATTGCTGCTGATCAATTTACCTTTTGATTAGAATTCAGAAAACGTGTGGGAACAATATTTTAAAACCTGCACTTTTGAAATCCCATTGAACTAATGAGGTAGATCAAGGGACCACCACTATATTCCTATTGCTTTTCATTGCTTGATCTTCTTCAACAGGGTTTCAAGAGTTTACTTTTTAAAAAGAGTTCTGTATTTTTTGTTCACTCATAATCAAATAGGAAATCAATGAACAGTCGTGCCCTGCACTGCTCTAATTTGGGTAGCTGGTCTGAAATGACGCTGTTTTCTATACCTATAAAGCAAAAATCCCCCCAAAATAAATACTGTTGATTCAAGAGATGAATATATACCTTGCTTGGTTTATGGTGACCTAAACATCCTGACCTACATTTGCCCCTGATTTTTTACTTCAGTGTGTGTTTTGGATTCGAAGATGACTTAAGAGAAGGCTACAAAATTCCACTTCTGTTAACACCACTTTTGCGCTGCACTATTAGCTACCATCACTACTTATTGTTGCGCGCCCCTGCGAAGTGCTGCAGCTCCTTTGGAGAATAACAGTGAAGAATATTTAGGGGTCATGATTAATGGCATCACAATGAAATATTTAAACATGAATGACTAATTACACCAAACCAGGCTCTCAGGCACCTTTTAAAAATAGCACAGCTTCAGTTACTATAGCATTAGACATCTTGACAAAATTTTTAACAATACTTTCTATGAAAAAAAAAAAAAAGTATAAATTTTCAACTATAATTCAAAGCGGGCATTGCATATAAAGCTGTTTGCCAGCAACAGGCCAAAAGAAAGTGGAACCTATAGGTCAAACATGGTGTTGCTGGCATGAATATAACAAAGATTACTCACTTTAAAGATGTAAACTTGTTTGAATATTGCTGTATTTCTTAGTATGAGAAATAAAGAGCTGATTGTTACATTTCTTCTTATGTCTTAGCTTATGTTTGGGATTAGACCAAGACATGTTTGTGTCTGGTAACAAGTTTAGTACTTTGAACAAGAGTTTTCCAAAAAGAGAGCTACAGAAGACCAAAGCCTGCATATAGCTACTTAAAACGGGTTATGAATAAAGACACAACAGCTGAGATTTGGGGGTTCACTTTGCCCTGTGGCTATAAGGTACATGAATGGATCCCAAAAGGATCCTGAAGTCAAAATGACCACTTACCTGTTAGGCAACAGCTGTTTAGCAGGGAAGCATTTGGTGAATCACAGTACTGGCTGAAGTAATCCCAAGCATATGTTACATTTTCCCCTGATGGACAGATGATAGTTATTCATGAAATATTACGGATTCAATCTAAAATCCTGACTGAGGTATCCAGCAAAACATTTGTATCATAATGCCCATTAATTACACATAGGAAACAATTCAAGTGGCTGCCACTTATTTACATATACTATTACCAGAGCCCACCAATATCAATGGTTCCACAATGGTGAAAGCGAGAAGAAAAATATCCTAAAGGCATTAAGGAAAAGGAAGCTAAAAAAATACTTTTCTCAATATTTCATTGAGTCAATGTACCGTTTCCAATGGTTTTAATGAGGGCTCATTTTCCATGATGGAAGTCTTTAATTCAAGCCACCTTCCCAAATCAAGCTGAACTAAATCTGTTACCACAGCACTGAAGACTGGTTGTCTGCTGTGCTCATGAAGTATGTTTGAGGCACCCTGTTTCACCCAAGTATTTCCCAAGCTGTGAATACGCTGTTAGCACAATTATTCTGAAATGTGTATTCCAAGAGGAAAAAGCATGACAATCCTCATGATGATCACTGGTGGTTGCAGTAAGAAATATACACTTGGCAGTCTGCCACAAATTGGAAATTGTTTATGTGAATATCTTTGATTTATGGAAAACAAGAACCCAATCTTAGTCTAGTTGTTACTGAGACTCATCTGCTAGTAGTGAGAACACAGGGTGGAACTTCACTGAAGCCTAGGGCAAAAATCTAAGTGAAGGTAATGAAGTGAGGATTTTGTGTACAGTCTTACTGTAGTTGTTTGGGATTGTTTTGTTTTTTGTTTGAGGTTACATTTCTTTTTTGCTGTGCTTTTGCATTGTTCTT
>JAOEHY010041720.1:3721-14504 GCA_025447955.1 Psilopsiagon aurifrons
GAGCCTCGGCTTTCCCCCCCCCCCCCGCAGTACTGCCCGCTCACCCCGGTAAGTGGGGGCGGCTCAACTGAGGGCGGGGGAAGGCGTTCGGCCCTCCTGACGGGCTGCGGGGTACGACACCCGCCTCCCTTCCTCCCGGCCTAGTCTTCCTCGCTCTCTCCCTTCTTTCCTCAGCCCCGCCAGGGCCCAGACCCGTGAAGCGCCACGCTAGTGGCAGGCCGGCGCTTTACTTAGTCTAGATATGGTGTGCTCTGTGCGATGGAGCTTTAGGGGAAATTTAGAGCCACAGTGGTTTTAATTTGCTGTAGGTTAGAGTGCAGAAAATTGCCTTCTAAACCTAGCGTTTCCTCGTTATCCTTAGGGTAACTTTTGGTTTTTTCACTCTCTGTAGGCAGGTTGAGTTCCTCGACTCGTTTCAAGAGGTTAAGCGTAATCCAAACGCGGTTAGGCAGCGTAATACCTTTTCAGTGTTTGTATCAATGATCTGGATGCACGAGGTTAATGCACGATTAGCAAATTTGCTGGTGATACCAGACCAAGAGCTTCAAGGGACAAGAGGCTTTGCAGAGAGACATAAATAGATTGGAGCACTAGGCAGTCGTCAGTGCCATGAAATTTAAAAAGTTCAACTCTTAGATTCTGCACGTGGGGTGGAATAAAGCTGGCCACAAGTACAGACTGAGAGAGGAGTGTCTGTAGAGCTCTCTTGCAGAAAGGCCCTGGGGGTGCTGGCTGACGGCAGGGCCTGCAGTGTGAGTCAGCTGTGTGCCCTGGCAGCCAAGAGGGCAAACCCATCCTGGGGTGCATCAGACACTGCATCATCAGCTGGTCAAAAGAGGTGATTATCTGCTATACTCAGCATTGATGCAACCTCACCTCTAGCACTGTGTGCAGGGCTGGGCCACACAGTTTAAGAAGGATGTGAAAGTCCTTGACTACATCTAGAGAAGGCAACAAAGCTGGTGACAGGGCTGGAAACCTTGTTCTGCGAGGAGCAGCTGAGCGTGCTGGGTTTGGCTAGTTGGAGCGAAGGAGGCTGAGCAGTGACCTCGTGGCGCTCTGCAGCTTCCTGAGGAGGGGATGTGGATGAGGAGCTGCTGATTTCTTCTCTCTGGGATACAGTGAAAAGATATGAGGTTCAAAGTTGCAGCAGGGAAGGTTCAGAAGGGACATTAGGAAGCATTTCTTTACTAAGAGAGTGGTCAAACACTGGAATGGGCTTTCTAGAGAGGTGGTTGATGCTTCAAGCCTCTCAGTGTTTAAAAGGCATTTGACCAATGTCCTTAATAAAATAAGTTTGGTTTGTGGTTTTTTTTTTTTTTTTTATATTAGTTTTGGTCAGCTCTGGAGTGGTCAGGCAGTTGGACTAGATGATCATTGTAGGGCCCTTCCAACTGAAACAGTCTATTCTATATGTGTATTGCTTCTTCTGAAAGTAGTAAGAAGGTAAAGCTTGTTAGCCAATGATATTCCTGAGATGATGACTACCAAGGGTTGATGCTATGGTGTCTAAACCCTGGACTGGTTCTCTAGGTAATTAGTGATGTTTGAAGCCAGCTTTCTATTGTCACGTATAAAGCTTTTATGCAGTTACAGCTGAAAAGTCACCCCTGTGATACAGTGCTCACAGATGCCAACTTGCTTCTGTTGTAGATGGGGTTTCTTCTGTTTATAATAGTGCAGTGATAAGACAGAATTAACTCCTCAGGTCAATTTCTTAAGTAAACCTGAGTGTTAACAACAGAACCCACAGAAATAAAAAAGTAGAGGACATATATGAAACAAACTACTGCTTGAGGGATTTTTTTTTGTGTATCGGAGTTTTTTATGGATTGTTTTTTTGTTGTTGTTGTTAATTTGCTTTCTATCTATAATAAAAGGATTTCAGTGCTGTATTTCTAATTAGATCAACAGAAAACAAGTTGCCAAGCAGGGTTGATCATAGAAGTCTCTGTACTTAATACCCCATGGTATGGGAACTGCATACACATACTAATTATGCTTTAAGTATGAGAAATGCATGCTTATTTTTAGTGTCTCTGTGTTAATTTAAATTGCTTCTTTGTTGTCACACTTAGAATAGCAGAACTTTAAGAGCAAATTTCTATGTAATATGAGCAAGAGACTTGTTACAACTTAAGCTGTAAATATGTCTTTTTTGGGTTCTGTTTTAGGGAATTTACATTCTTAAAGAAGATGTCTGCTCCTAACATTGCGGCAAGAGTGGAAAGTTGGCTTTCTTCCAAATGGCATGTTAAAGTTCCTTTGACATGGCTGGAAGCGTGTATTACTTGGATCCAGGAAGAAAATAGTGGTAGTAACTTAAATCAAGCTCAGATTAACAGTCAGGTATTTGAGCAGTGGCTTCTTACTGATCTAAGAGACTTGGAATATCCTGTTTTGCCTGACTGCATCTTAGGTGCTCCCAAAGGAGAATTGTCGGGCTTCTACTCCATACAGATTGATTCACTGGTTGATGTTAGTCAGCCAGCATATTCCCAATTGCAGAAACTAAGAGGGAAAAATACTGTAAATGAAGAAGTAACAGCCAATACTCAAGCATTCCAGAAGCCCTGGGAAGCAAAGCCAACTCGAATGCTAATGCTACAACTAACTGATGGGATACATCAAATTCAGGGCATGGAGTATCAGCCAGTGCCTGTCCTCCACAGTAATCTTCCTCCTGGAACAAAAATTACTGTACAGGGTAATGTTGCATATCGTCTTGGAGTCCTTCTGCTTAAGCCAGAAAATGTGAAACTGCTGGGAGGTGAAGTGGATGCTCTTCTGGATGAGTATTCTCAGGAAAGAGTCCTTGCGAGGTTAATTGGAGAAACTGAAACCCCTTTTTCTGTCCAACAAGCTGACCATGACCATATTGTTCCAAGGCCCGTGAGTGACTTAGAACAAAGTCTAGGTCCTTCAGATGAAGAGCTTTTAGCTAGTCTGGATGAAAATAATGAATTTGCTTTAAACAATGAAACGTCTTTAGAAAGATCCTACAGTAGAAGCAACAATTTTGGTACAGCCCCAGGTTCACTGTCTGCACCCAATGGGGATGTATTGGAACAGGAATCTGGAAGGCCTTTGCCTGATTCAGATGATCAAGTTTCACCTCCTGTGGAATATGCTGATGGCTTTTTAAATGACTTTCCTTCAGAAGATGACTTTTTTCTGGAAGAAGAGATGCAAAGAGAGCTGGAAGAAGTGCCACCGATGGTCATAAACAGAAACATAAGTTTGATTACTGAGACACTTCCACATACATCTAGAAGCTCCTGCAATTCATCTTTAAATGGCACTTGCAAAAAAGATGGTGTGAGTAAAAGAGATAAGCCAGTAGAAGCTCTCAGCAAACAAAAGACTTTTGGAAGAACAGTATTTGATGGTGATGGAAATAGTACAAGCAGCTTTTTGCAGCACAAAAGCATGTATCAGACCTGCAGTTCTACAGATTTTAATTTGGAAAACTCTCCTGGAGAAAGGCAGAGTAATACAGACCTAGATGACAGCAGATGTAAATCCCAGCATGCTTCTGACAAAAGGCTGTTAAATGATGATCCTGTATTTTTCTCAAAAATGAATCCAGGAGCAGATCAGCAGAAGCATGATTCACAGACAGTTTCTTGCAGAGCAGTAGAGGCTCATTTAGATTTACATTCTCTACCTTTCACATATATTTCTCTTCTCCTTGCAAAAAGACCAGAAACTATTACAGTGCTGAAAGTTAAATGTTTTATTGTTACTCTCACTGGAAACCTCACAAGCACCAATGGGTCCTGGGGTATAAAGGCAAAAATTTCTGATGGTTCAGCTTATCTTGAGGTAGATTTTGCTAATGATATTCTAACAAGTTTGATTGGCTTTTCCGTGTCTGAAGTGAATAATTTGAGAAAGAATCCAGCTTTACATCTGAAGCTTAAGGATGGTTTAGAGAAATGTCAAAAACAGCTGATAGATCTCTGTTGTTTGATGACTATAGAGTTTAATCCACTTCAGTCTAAAGCCACTGTGTTGATTCTTCAGGATGCTGATGCAAGGCATTTAGAACAATTGAAGAAACGTTTGAATAAATAACGTGCAAACTTGCAGGCCTATATTAGGATACATTTAAGTCAGATTTCCCCTGAAGACTGTTGAAAGTTAAAATTTAAAATTCAGTCATATGTCTCTTCTCTTACAAGGAAAAATAATGGAAAGTGAGGAGATGACTTGTTTGAGCAAAACTTAGCAGTTTATTTCTTATGGTGGTAATGAAATAAGCTTTCAAATATTCTTGGTTTGATTTAAAGTACAAGTGTATAATTTTCTTTGTGCAGAACTCTCTGTGTCATTGACTGGTGATCTGTAGTAGCAGAATATGAGTGGAAGACTCTCATACATATTCACTGTGCAAGAACCTGAAGTGTAGAGAAGTAGATTTTTTTTCTGAAAGTTCAGATGAGCTGAAAAAAGAAAACCTAGCCCTATATATTAATGAGATTAATGTGTATTTTAGAAAATAAAATCAAAATACAAATATTTTTAAATCTTTAATTTAAAAATGGTATCATTTTAATGTATGGAGATTCTTTTTTTTTTTTTTGATAGTGTCGATCATTGCTAACAGTTTTGAACCCATAGGCCACCTTATTCATTAATATTTTAACCTTTCACAGACTTGTCAAGCACTTGTGCTGCAAACCTGCTGTATATATATATTTAATGTTGGTCTTAATTTTAATATTTATTTCTACTTTCAGAATGTGAAAAAATAAATACATTGCAGTTTTCATTTAAACTTTGGTGGAAACTTCTTAGTTACTGTAAAAGAAGAGTATAAACCTTGTTGAGTGTGTAAAGTATCAGAAATGGTTTGATTGCTTGTTTGTTTCTGTTGTTGTTCCTTTTCCTTCCTCCTATCCTTTTCCCTTCTCTTGTTTGTTGTTTTGTTTACTTGTTTGTTTGGACTTTTGTTTTCCTCTTTGAAATGAGAAGAATTAAAATTTTGCAGGGGCAGGGGACCATAGATAGAAGTGTGCAGTGTTTGCGAAGACTCTAAAATTGGTAGCCAGGAAGGGGATTTTTGTATTGGGCAATCATTATCTTTTTTTTCAGAGCCTTCTCTTTCTCTGAGCAATGTCTATTAGGCCATTGAGAATTGCTGTGAGAGACTGTCAATATTGCCCTGCTGTCCTGCCCCCAGTTGAGAAGCATCCTTTGAGACTGCAAGTGACCTAAGGAGCCACTAGAGGTAATTTGCTAAGTGAGGGAAAAATGGAAGAAGGTGGAGAATGGGGAACCTTGAGTTTTTTCAGGCTCAAGGCTTAAGTTTTTTAAGATTTATTTTATACAGTTTATAAATGCATAAATTCCTGTGTCCCTTTCCTTGGCTTCCCCAGTCTGCAGAGAACCTGAGCAAACCGTAACTCTGTAAGTTATCTCTGGGTTTATTCTCTGCTGGGAGCTGCATCATTTAGAACCGTAAGCGCAAAAGCTTTTCTCTGTGTGGAATCTATATTGCTGGATGTTTAGTTATAGTTTCAGAATTGCTTGTTAATGGGAAACTGATGAAGCTTCGTCTTGTGATCCCTGTAAAAGTTAATAACAGCTGACTGTAACCCTTACTGGGGTTTTATGGAAACATTTATTTTATGATGAGTTAAGGCAACTTCCTTTGAAGTTTTGGCCATTCCATGTAAAAGGATAGGAGTCCTTAAAATCCAAGCAAGTGAATAATCCACAGATTTTATTCTATTTGTGCAAAACATGAGGAATGTCATTCAAACCACAAAATCAAATATTAAGTGTTGGCCCTGTTTCAGCTGATGAAGTTGCACCTGCCTCTCTTTTTCTGTATATATGTTAAAGCTTAGTCATCTCTGCCAAAATTTTAATGTGTCTTCCATTCTTTTCGCCCCTAGCATCTTAAAGGCACTGTTTATCTGACTTTTCTTTCTCTCCCCCTCCGCTTGTTGCCCTTGTCTTCATTACCAGAATGTTCTTCCTGGCAAGCTGGCTACTCCTGTACCTGTACTCCAGTGCGGCAAGAAAGTAAATCTCAGTGCTGCTAGCTATTTAGAGCTTGACTGCTCTGCATTTATTTCAGTGCAATTTTCTGGTGTGTGATGATTCTAGATCTGTGTTTAAGCTTTTAGAATTACTGAAAAGCATGGCATGGGTTTTTCAGACAAGAAAAGGAATGAAATAAAGTGAATTTGAGAAAGGATGTTTAGTTAAGACCAGTATGTCAAACAGAAAATAGCATAGGTGGCTGTGAGTAGCAGTTACTGATTCATGCCTTATCCACTAAGGCTCTTGGAATCAACTTCCCTGTCACCAGTCTTAACACTTTTGTGCTCTCTGTATTGTGTGTGTGTACTGCCTCAACATGCCAAGTAGCAGTGTATGTCATAGCCTTTCAACTAACCAGAGTTCTTACGGGCTGAATTCAGAGAGCAGGTTGTAACCCCACGTGACCATTGTGATAATCTGGAGCAGAGGTACAGGCAGGCTTTTGCTAGGGACTGCAACAGGATTCCTGTACCAGCTCCTACAGGGGATTTTCGTGGGAGCTGCTCTCGTGATTTACATGTAACCTAGCGTAAAGCAGTTCCTGATCACTGTATCATCTCTGCTATTCCACAAACTCTCTTTTTCTTAATAACATTGTTTCAGCTGCTAAGTAGACTTGTGCGCCTGCCGTGGATCTGCCCTTGTGCAGTTTCAGAATCTGTATTCTTAAGGAATATATTTTTATTAATGAGAAAAACTGTTTTGAGTTTGGTTTTGTTTTGTTTTTTCCTCATCCTCATCACAGTGGAAACTTCTAACTAATTTGAATGTATGAAACCTACAATGTTGTCACACAATGACTTGGATGTTATATTAATGATGAAAGTTTGCTCTTCCTCCCTTTCTTAGAGTTACTATAGAAAATGAAAGCAATGAACTTGCTATGGCACTGCCAGGTAGCCTATCAGAATATCTCAGTTAAAAGCTTTGTCACTAAGGTGAGGTAGTAGAAAAAAGAAAGTTCTCAGAAACTTCACTGCGCCCTACTTTTAAAGGTATTCACACTCAAACTGGAGAACAAGGCAGTGGCTAGAACGAAGAATGTGGCAGGTTTCCAAATATACTAGGCTGGCAAGAGCAGCTCGAGGACTAGCCTAATCTTCCTGTATACTGTGCTGGCCACAACAAAGCCAGTCATTATAACCCAGCAGCTTCCCTGTTGAATGAAGGCAGTGTCCTAAGGAAGCAACAGCTAGCTGAGATGATGTAATTTTAAGTATCAGGAATGTTCGGGGATTTCTTAGAGGGCATGCTGTACTGCACCAGTACTGTGACTTCACACTGAAAAAATTACCTATTTCAGGTCATATTGATAAGAGAAATTTTCACAGGTGAGTATGGAACATGATTAGATAGAACAGTAAACATAACATTTGGTTCTAAATACAAAGCCTATTAATGTGTTGCTGTAATAATATCAAGCATTTCTGTTTAGAATAAAAAGGTATTAACCTTTTGTTACTGGGAGGGAAGAATGATTTACAGAATATAGTACAATAGTTCTGGGTTATCTGGTGGCTAGCAAATGTAAATATTCTTGGGAGGAAGGAGCAAAGAGGACTTTCAGACATAATTAGTGTTTCTCATTTCAATTCCAGTTCTCTGTATTTTGGTCCTAGAATGAACAATGTCAACAGTAATGACAGGAAATGAGAAGAGCAGCCTGACATTGCAATTCTTTTTAATTCAACAGAAGAGGTAGATGAGATGCTACAAGTCAGCTTCTCATCTCAGTTGTGGTTCAAGCCTTTTACCTCCCTCCTCTGACTGGGATGAGAAGAATTGAAAGAATGTAAACCCCACGGGGTTAAGATAAGAACAGTCCAATAACTAAAGTATAATATAAAACTACTACAGCATAAGATAAATAACAAGGGGGGAAAAATATAAAACTAAAAAGAGAAGGAGGAAAAAAACCCCAATAAACACAAGTGATACACAAAACACTTGCTCACCTCCCGCTGACTGATGCTCAGCCCAACCTGAGCCATGATCAGTCCCTTCTGGGTGATTCCCCCCAGTTTATATACTGGGCATAACATGCTGTGGTATGGAATACCGTTTTAGCTAGCATCACGGTTTAAGCCTAGCCATAACTCAGAAAACCTCACAGTCTCTCTCTCACTTCCCCCATTTCTCCCAGAAAGGCTCCCAGAGGGATGGGAGGAGAATCAAAAGCATGTAACTCCCATGGGTTGAGATGAAAACAGTCCAGTAACTAAGGTATAACAGAAACCATTGCTGCTATCACCAATAATAATAATGACAAGGGAAATAGCAAGGTAAGAGTGTACAACCGCTCACCACCCTCTGACTGAAACCCAGCCCAACTGAGCAGTGATCTAACCCTTTTGGGTAACTGCTCCCAGTTTATGTAGTGGGCATGATGTGCTGTGGTATGGAATACCCCTTTGGTCAGTTTGGGTCAGGTGTCCTGTCTCTGCATTCTCCCGACTTCCCCTCTTCCCTGGCAGAGCATGAGACTCAAAGTCCTTGGTCAGAGTAAACATTACTGAGCAGCAACTGAAATCATCGGCGTTACCAATGCTGTTCACAGGCTAAAAGTTAAAACAACAGTCCTGCACCAGCTACTAAGAAGGAGAAAAAACTACTGCTACTGCTGAACCCAGGACAGCTAATTTTGGTCAGGTGTCCTCTCTCTGCTTCTTCCTGGCTTCTTGCACCCCTCCTCACTGGCAGAGAGTGAGAGACTGAAAAGTCTTTATTCGGGGTAGGCATTACTGAGCAACACCTAAAATGTTGGTGTGTTATCAGCATTATTCTCAGGCTTAATCTGAAACAGCACTGTACCAGCTACTAGGAAGGAGGCAAATAACTGTTACAGCTAAACCCAGGGCACTCAATGTGTATGTAGCATACTTTTGTATCAGTATGTCACTTTTTTTTTCCTTACGGATTTTATTATTATTATTTATACTGGGTTTTCTAACAGGGTAAATTACAGTATGTTCCTGTCAGAATTTGTTCCCTGTCTTAATTCTTAGCCTTCTCTTATGGCTGAACAAGCCCAATTCTCTTAGTCTTTCTAGGGTTTGGCACATGCTCCAGCTCCCTGACCACCTTGGCAGCCATCTGCTGGTAAGGTGCTTCACTGTTGATGGCTTTTGTATGCTAAGGAAGTCTAAATAGGACATAGTACTCCACATGCAGTCTCACAAGTGCTGAAAGCAGAAGGCAGCTCCTTTTGTTGAGCCTGCTTGGTGCACTGATAGAGCCTGGTGTCTGGCTGGTCACTGCCACTGCAAGGTTACGCTGCTGGCTTAGGTTCAGTCTACCCACCAGGTCATACAGCTCTTGCTCTGTAAAGCTCTCTAACCGGTTTGTTCCCAACCCCTTCTGTCACATGGGGTTATTTCTGCCAAGATAAGGGACTTTGCATTTGCTTTTGTGGAACATAAGGAGGTTGTCAGTCTATGTGTCCAGCCCATGCAGTACTGGTTCTCTGCATAGTTTCTTTCTGTTCTTCCTCCTGCCTGTTCCTGCCATGTCTGGTAGCTTCTCCCCATACTTGCCCCCCATCTGCTCAATCAGAAACCTCTTCCTAGAGGGAATCAGGTTGGATAGACATGACTTACCATTGGTAGACCCATGCTGGCTCTTTCCAGTCACAATCTCCTTTGCGTGCCTACATAGGGATTTGAGGAGGATCTATTCTAACCTTGACTCAGGTCACTCAGGATCCTACTCCCTAAGGACAGGTGTGACATTTGCCTTTTTCCAGTCATCAGGAACCTATTGACTTCTGTGACTTCTGCAGTATTCTGTAGTGACATGAGCATGGGCCCCCAACAACACCCTGTCTGGTACCATGGAGAGCTGTATGTTTCTGCAGGGTAAAATACTCCAGTAAATAAGACCACAGTAAGAAAAGACACTTGGATTCTCTAAGTGCTGTGTAAAATGATAGTTATTAGAGCTAACACTTCTGAATAAAGGCAAGGCCATGCAGGTGGCATAATTTCTGGTACCGAACAGAAGCTGTCTATTGGCTTCTCTGGTACCATGCAATGCCTGAGGTTGTCTTGGTGCCCAGGCATTAGTGCAGCTTGACACAACCTGAAGGGCAGGCGTGGTGTGCACAGCACAGGCTTGCACCTGCTTTGCTTGGCTGTGTTGTTTGTGTGTCACTGTCCCATTGGTGTGTAATGGTCTGGTCTTCTGGTTGCTGTGCTCCCAGTTCTCTCCCCTTCTGTGAGGTGTACTACTTTTCTGCAGATCCTGTTAGTAGGCTCAGGGAAATGGGAGGCCACAATGCTGTCATTAACCAGTGCAAATGTGAAAAAAAGGCATTTGCGTGATTCAGTCTCTCCCATGTCCTTTGTCAGTAAGCCCCTTCTCTAATTAACCAGTAGGTCCCACTTTCCTCAGTCTTCCTTCTGCTTCTGTTGCGCTTTCAGAAGCCCTCTGTTGCCATCTCATCCCTATTGTGCTCGACCAGTGTCCCTGTATTTTTCCTGAAATTACCTCTGTGTGCTTTCATTTTCACATCTGAGTTCAGTCAGGAATTGTGTGCCCATCCATGCTGGCATCCTGCTGCACCAGCTTGGTCTTCTGCACTGTCTGGTGTTTGCTTCAAAGAGGTTATCCTGAAAAGCAGCCCTCTGCCCCAGGATGGAGCATTCACAACTTCCCTGGAATGGGCTGCCCAGGGAAGTTGTGAATGCTCCATTGCTGGCGGTGTTCAAGGCCAGGTTGGACATAGCCTTGG